>AWUE01022641.1:0-10374 GCA_001974825.2 Corchorus olitorius | reverse complement strand
GGAAGCCATTGGGTGGACAATCGCTGACATTAAAGGAATCAACCCTTCTGTCTACATGCATAAGATTCGACTAGAAGACAATGCTTTTCCAGTTAGGCAACCACAACGAAGATTGAATCCAAATTTAGCTGAAGTAGTCAAAGAAGAAGTTCTTAAACTACTTGGTGCTGGTCTTATTTACTCCATCTTAGACAGTAAATGGGTCAGCCCTGTCTAAGTAGTACCTAAGAAGTCTGGATTCACCTTGTAGAGAACAAGGATGGTGATCTAGTTCCTCAAAGATTGCAAAATGGATGGAGAGTGTGCATTTACTATAGAAAGTTGAACTCTGCTACAAGGAAAGACCATTTCCCACTCCCATTCATAGATCAAATGTTGGAAAGATTATCCTGTCGAGCTTACTACTATTTTCTTAATGGATACTCAGGATACTTCCAAATTCCAATTGCCCCTGAAGATCAAGAGAAGACCACTTTCACGTGCCCCTTTGGTACGTATGCTTACACTAGAATGCCTTTTGGTCTTTGTAATGCACCTGCGACATTTCAAAGGTGTATGATGAGCATTTTTCAAGATTACATAGGAGATAGGATGGAGGTATTTATGGATGATTTCACGGTCTATGGAGATGATTTTGATAAGTGCCTGCATAACCTAGATCTTGCAGTGAAGAGATGTATTGAGACTAAACTGGTATTTAATGCTGAGAAATGCCATTTCATGGCAAAACAAGGCATTGTACTAGGTCATGTAGTTTCTAAGGATGGATTGCAAGTTGATAAAGAAAAGGTTGATGTTGTACAAAATTTGCCTTATCCAACTTGTGTCAAAGATATTTGATCATTCTTGGGACATGTTGGGTTTCTACAGAAGATTTATCAAGGATTTTTCAATAATTTCTGCCCTAATGTGTAGATTGCTACAAAAAGAGGTTGACTTTGAGTTTGGAGATGATTGTAAGGAAGCTTTTGACAAGTTGAAGGCTGCCCTCACCACCACTCCAATCATGAAGCCTCCTGATTGGAATCCACCCTTCAAGATTATGTGTGATGCAAGTGACATAGCTATTGGAGCTGTTTTAGGTCAAAGATTAGAGAAGATACCTCATGTTATCTACTATGCATCAAGAACCCTAGATTCTGCTCAGAAGAACTACACAACCACATAGAAAGAGCTACTTGCCGTTATTTGTGCTTTGGAGAAATTTCGGTCTTACATCTTGGGATCTAAGGTGATAGAATATTCAGATCATGCTGCACTTCGCTACCTTATATCCAAAAAGGATGCAAAAGCTAGGCTTATGCGTTGGATTTTGCTATTTCAAGAATTCGACATAGAGATTAGAGACAAGAAGGGAGCAGAAAATGTAGTTGTTGATCACTTAAGTAGAATTGAAGGCAAGGAAGAAGAGACCGCACTGATCGAAACACTTCCTTTCGAAGAATTGCTTGCTATTTCTCAAGTTCCTTGGTATGCTGAGATTGTCAATTTCTTGGTTACACGAAGACTACCCCTAGATGCAAGTAAAGGAGTCAGAGCTAAAATTGTAAGTGATGCTAAGTATTATATTTGGGAAGATCCAGTTCTATGGAAATCTGGTTATGAAGAAGTAGACTCAGTTTTGAAACATTGTCATAGCTACGCTTGTGGATGACACTTTGGACACAAGAAGACAACTCGAAAGATCTTGGATAGTGGATTCCACTGGCCAACAATCTTTCGAGATTCCTATGAGTTTTGCAAGACTTGTCCACAATGTCAAAAGGTGGGCAATATTTCTAAGAGACACCAAATGCCTCAATCACAACAATTTAATGTGGAAGTCTTCGATTCTTGGGGAATTGACTTCATGGGACCTTTTCCTTCATCATGTAAGAAAAATTACATCTTACTTGCTGTAGATTATGTTTACAAATGGGTTGAAGCCATTGCTACAGAAAAAGATGATGCCAAGACCGTAGCCAAATTCTTGAAGGAAAACATCTTTCATCGATTTGGAATTGCAAGAGCTCTCATATGTGACAAAGGTACTCATTGATAAGACCAAATTTAATGTTTATTTTCCATATGATTTTGCCTTGTTTTGGTAGTCATAAGTATCTATTTACCCTCATATTTCTCATATTTGTGTTTTCAGGACCATCTAGAGTCTTTATTTAAGATTATGAAGATTTGGAGCAATTTTTAATCAAATTGGATAAATTACTGATTTTGGCCATTTTTAGCCCAGTGAACCCATTTGAGCCATTAAGCCTTGAAGGAATCTTGAATTATTGAAGATCCAAATCTGATTTCTCTAGGCCCAATTCGAATATCTTAATGCCTAAAGATGAGTTTCAAGCCCAATCAGCAATTACAATGCAGTAAATAATTGATGATTGGAGAAATTCCAAATCCTAGTCAAAGAAGGATTCATAAGTGCAGTTTCGGTAGAAAAATCATATCTTTTGATCTAGAGCTCAAAAAACTGCATATGATATATAGTTGGAAAATTGACTTCAAGCTCTACAACTTTGCTTTTGACATCTAGAGCTAATTTTGATGGGAAGAATGTCTATTATGCCATTGAAGTTTCTGGACAGATTTGATCAACTATCCTAATTGACTTGGGAATTGCTTGAACCGACTTGAAGAGATTATGGACGGTATTGGCAGCTGTGAATTGATGATGTGGAGCATTCTAATTGGCTATTGAAGATGCTAATCAATGAAGATCTACTTCAACCAATCAAAGCTCATTACTTGGAGACAAAGTTGATGTAATTCCTAGTTAGAATAGGACTAGAATTTAGATGTCTATCTTCCCCTTTATGCCGCCTCATCTAAGGGTTGGTATTGATAGTCATAAAGGTAGGAAGTGTGTTAGGTTTACCTATAAATACGTAAGATTATCTTAGGATTTGTCATAACTCTCATACTTTACCATTGAAGAGAAGTCGACTAGGAGATTTCTTTTGCTTGTGTCGACATCTTTAGGGTTCTTACCCTTGTCGATTCTATCAAGTATGTCTCTCATGATTGCTTCAATCATGAGTGAGTAGTTTCTTTAATACTTTTCCCCTTTGAACCCTTAAGTTATGAATTAATTATTTTACACTTGTGGTGAGGTCTTCTGCTTTAATTCTATATCAATTGATTGATAAATTGATGATAATCTATCATGCTTATGTCGATTTGATTGATGTATGTATGATTGGCTGGATTTGATTTGATAAATTAATCTCTTTGATGAACAAGTTTTCGATGTTAACCCTGAGTTTATTGAATAGGTTTAATTGATTGCTTGTTAGGAAGGCGCAACCTAATTAGTTGATTAATTGAATCTCTGCTAGATTAGATTTGGTGAATAGCTAGTAATTGAATCTAATTATGAGTAGCAAGGTTTAATATATTCAATGAATAACTAGTAATTCAAGTATTGAATTGGGTTATAATTGATCATTATGTTGTGATGAATAACTAGTAATCATTAGCATATGTTTGGTAAATCTATTGATTTTAATGCTTTACTGATTGCTTTAATTGGTGAATAACTAGTAGCTAATTTTGGTAATTGATAAAAGATGTTTGATTAGGAATAACTAGTACTAATCTGATTTATAATTGATAATAGATTAGGATGAAGAAGAATAACTAGTACTCTGATTCCTGCCCAAAGACATGTTTATGGTGCTTATAAATTGATATGTTTTGATCTATGATCCATAGTGTTTATAATTAATTTATGCTTAAGTGGGGATGAGTGGGGAAGTATTGCCTTTATATTATTGTTTTCATCTCAATTGCCTTTCTTATAATCTATTACTTTTAATGTGTTTTCTTTCTTACTTGATTTGAAACAGTTAATTCAGACTGAGTCTTCTCTGTGGGATCAACCCTGACTTGCCCTATCTACCTGTTCGAAAGAGTTTGTTAGGTTTTTATTTTATGATTTTTTGACGACAGCAATCATAATTTTGGCGCCGTTGCCAGGGAGGACAACAAAGCTGAATAGTTGTATCAAGACAATTTTACACCATCCACCATCCTCTTACCCCCCGCAATACCCCTTTCTCTTTCTTTTCCTTTCCTTTTCCCGATTTCTTCTTCCCATAACCCTAATTTCTCCTTCCTTTGTTACCAATTTTTGCGATTTGGTCCCCTTGGAATCCCTCTTTTTGTCTTTTTTACTTGTTGCAATTTCATCCTCACCAAACCCTAATCGCAATTTCCTTTTTCTTTCCTTTAATTTTCGATTTCTTTACTTTCAATTTCAATTGTGCTTTGATTTTTCTTGTTTGTTTTGACAGATTTGGAAGCTAAATTGCTTATTGATTTATGCAAACTAGATCAAGAAGCAGTGGCAATTTATTGTACGAACCTAATATTGACAAATTGGAAAAGCAATTGAAGCAAAAGAGAAATTCTGAAAGAGACAGTGAAGACGGAGAACCCTTAGTAACCAATTCTGAAGAGCATACACCCACCAATTCACCAAAATCAAATGCATCTTCATCTACATCTTGTGCATCTGCTTTAAGGAATATGTTTAATATGGAAGATCAACAACCAATCCAAAGAGTTCCAACTCTTAGAGAACTTGCAGCTCTGGAGTTAGCCCTACAACCTTTGTGTATCACTTTCATAGATGTTGAAGCACCATTTGAGTTCAAATCTGGCTTTATACATCTCTTGCCCAAGTTTCATGGATTACCTAGAGAAGATCCACATTGATATCTAAATGAATTTCACATGGCCTGTTCTTCAATGAGACCACAAGGAGTTACTGATGAGCAAGTTAAGCTCAGAGCTTTTGCCTTTACTCTAGTCGATAGAGCAAAAAAGTGGCTTTATTGTTTACCTGCTGGTTCAGTTACCACATGGCTAGATATGAAAAGACACTTTCTGGAGAAGTCTTTTCCTGCACACAATGTTTCCAACATCAGAAAGGAAATCAGTGGAATCAGACAAAATTCTGATGAGAGCTTATATGAATACAGGGAAAGATTCAATAGAATTGTTGCTTCATGTCCACACCATGGAATTGAGTCTCATCTGCTTGTTCAGTGTTTCTATGAAGGTTTAACCGACCTAGAAAGACATGTAATTGATGCTGCTAGTGGAGGATCTTTAATAAATAAGACTGCAGATGATGCAAACACACTGATTGAAAGTATGGCAGCTAGTGCTCAACAAATTGGAATTCGAGACCCTAGAGTAAAAAAAGTAGCTGAAATTGCTCAATCATCATCTCGTATGACGAGCATTGAACAAAGATTGGATTCTACTAACCTGCAATTGTCGAAATTAGCTCAGCTAATAGAAGGCAAGGTTACTCCAAGTGTTCCCAAACACTGTGGAATTTGTTCTTTAGATACTCATTATATCGATGCTTGCCCAACTCTTTTTGAAGACGATGTTGAGGAAATTAGTGCAATTGGCTCAAATTATGGAAATTACACTCCTGGAGGGAGATCACCCCAATTTCAAATGTAGTAATCAACCTAATGCTCAGCCAAGACAACAATTTTCTCAGCCGAGACCCCCTCTTCCTCAAAAATCGCAAGGTAATTCTTCTAGACTTGAGGATATTGTTACTCGAATTGCTTCATTGCAATTTAAATTTCAAAAGTCTGCTCAAGATAGATTCAATCAAGTGAAGACAGTTGTTGCGCCAAAAATCTCTTGCTAGAGTTTTCGCGGAGAATTCTTTATGACAGCATAAGGGCGTGCCAGTCAATTTGCTGAAATTGACAAAGAGGTTGTAAAAACAAGATCTGGTGCGTGGAGCAGCAGATTAAAAGATCAGAACGATTGTGGGGATTGGATCAAAGTCACACCGGAGCATCTAAATCATTGGATCCACACGAACTGCTTCTCAAAACTGGGCCTTCCTCTCTTTGGATCAGATCTGAGAGATCTGCTTTGATTGTGATTGAAATTGAAAAGAAAATAACAAATTGATCTGTTATTTCTGAATGAAGAACACGTGTACAGTGTTTGTATATCCGGAGACAAGATTGAAACAAGAGAAAAACACTAAAAGAGTGTTTGTTTGTCCTGAGACAAGATCTAAACAAGGAGAATTTGATGAACGAGTGAAGAACTCGTGATGAACAAGAGTGAATATGGCGCAGAGCCAGAGAGAAAATAAGGACGGAGCTTGGTTTTTTGCGCGGAGCAAGTTTGTAGCTGCAGGAGCTGGTTTTTGATTTCTCGGAACAAATGTTTGAGATGCGGAATCTGCTGAAACCTGAGAATGGCCTCCCTTTATATAAGGGGCGGTTTGGGCTTGAGCATTTAATGTGATTGCCTTGCTGCGAAAGGCAAAATCCTCCTCCTATGCAGATGACAGCTTTCAGGAAAGTGTAGTGAAGCTTCCTTCTTCTTCTGATTGCATCCAACTGCTTGGGAAAGGATTGGACATGCATAAGGGCGCCACTTTACTAGGATAGGAGCCAAAAATCTACCTTTTGGGTAGTTGATGACAATTCTTCCTTCTGCCTATCACATTGCAGCAGGCTTTTGTTGCTTCTTTTGTGTTGAATTTAGCTAATTTGATCAAGTAGTGGCCAATTGACATCATGAATTGAACTCTGATCATCAAAGCCACGAAATTATTCATACTTGGCCATATTTAGCTTTTTAAATCATGAAAATATGAATTAATTAAGAAAATGGCTTAAACCGGGATGAGAAAGCCATATGTCCTTCATTGAAAAGAATGCAAAAATTGCAAACGATCTCGGATTTAACCAAAATTTCACCAGTAGGCTTAGATTATCTCCATAAGATCATGGGAAAAATCCCAAGTCAATTCGAGCCCTCTATCATGGTGAATTTGGTTTCACTCCCGAAAATGTCCTCAACTGAAAACCGGCCATAAGTTTTTACTCCGATATCAGAATGAGGTGAAATTTAACCAAGATGATCTACATAGCTCACGGATCATCATGGTATGCTCCTTGGTAGAAATCGCAGCCTCTAGCCTCTTCAATTGGTCAATTTTACCGTTTTGTCCTTAATTGAGTAAAACACAAGTTGCAATTTCGCCTCCCGGGGAGGGGAGGAGGCTAGGCGATTACTCTACTATGGTTGGTCGACTATATGGAGGAGGTGTGAGGTTGAAAATCTCATGCCTCTCTCACGTGCACAGATATTTCTCTTGCTGACAAACTTTAGCTATCTGCCTCCTTCCTGCAAGAAGAGAAAAATGTCTCTCTGCAGGGCAGAGGGCGGCCTCTCCTCTGACTGGGAGACGACTTGGGCCTTGCTATGTATGTCCATGGGCGGCATATATGGAAATAATAATAATAATTTCGATATTATTATTATTTATGAATAGTTTCGGCCTTAATTAATTAATTACAAGAATTTCCTAATTCAATTAGAATCAGGGTGGTGCAGAAACTAAGTTTCTTCAGGATTTGTAATCAAATCTTGACCACTCATCTTGTTGTAAATCATGTGAAGACCAATTTACCCTCAATTGTAAATTGAGGTATAAACAATGCCCCCCCAAGCTTAAGTCTTTGTGTTAAAAGAATTTAAGCTTGTATTTAAGTAAATTGGTCTTGGACTGAAATTTTTCCTCTTATTCTCTAGCCAACGTCGACACCCTCTCTTGGTACCATACTTAGCCGAATTTTCTAGCAACTTTCTCAAGCTACAATGGCTTCCAAAGATCAAGGCAACAACAAGATTCATCACCAAAAATCATCTTTCATGCCAAGCAATTCAAGTCGCGGCTCCTTGTTCTTGGAGGCTTCCAAATCCTTGGCACGAATCGAGCAATTTGGATCAAGCTCCCATGATGGCAGCTCCCAATCGACTCAAGCAAGGTCTAAGCTCAAGTCCATGGTCATTGATCCCAAATCGGCACAAAATCAAGGTAATTGTTCATGAACTTTTAATTTTTTGAACTTAAGTTCATCAATTTCCTTCATGCCGCCAACCCTAGCATAAATTGCCATGATTAGGTCGACTTTGATGATGATTTTGGTGTGATATGGCTGCTGTAATTTTGAGTAAAGATTTGATTTAGAAATCAAATCAATTTAGTAAAGAAATTGGCAAAAATCCTTAGTAAAAACTATGTAGTTTTCGGCCTAGGACTTGAATTTTGCCATAGAGCTTTAGGTGAACATGTTGCTGCATGAAATTGTGATTCCATGGCATGAAATCATGCCCAATATGTCGACATAGGGGCTGCAATTATCGACCCCCAATTTCCTCTCCTTAGGCGCAAATTTGTGGCCTTATTTGGCTAGGATTACAAATCCTATTAGGTCTAGGAAGCCAAATTGGACTAGGAATTGGTGTTTTCCTTATGAAATTAGGTTAGGATTAGATAAACCCTAAACCTAATTGGACAAGGACCATAAACCCTAGCATGCCACGGCCCAAATTGATGGATTTGAATTTTAGGCGGCGATTTTGCAATTTAGTCCTTAGGGTTTATGTGATTTTGGGAATTTTGGCCAAATTGATTAAATTAGCCAAAAATTCAGGGAATTAATCATAAAATTAAGTCCTAATAGAAAGTATAGGAAGCTTAATTTTCATAATTTTGGTGCCCTAGTATGCCGCAGCCCCCAAATTGCATAAATTGCAACTTGTACGGCATAGAATTAGGTTTTTAGGTTAAAATTCTTGCTAATTTTGGCCCAATTGATAAAATTAGCCATCAATTAACACAAAATCAGGCCTTACGTGCATAAAATTAGGTTTAACCTCACACGTGCACAACCCAATTCAATAGAATTTTGAAAACCTAATTTGCCGAGCCCTTAATTGCATAAATTGCAAATTGGGCGGTATGCGACTTTACCTAATTCTTAGGGTTTCGGCCAAAATTGCTATTTTTGGCCAATTATTCTCATCAAATCAGGTCCTTAGCACATGAATTTAGGTTTAATTTGACACGTGCACATCCCGATTGATGAATTTTAGTAAACCCTAGCTTGCCGAGCCCTTATTTGCAAAAATTGCAAATTGGGCGGCATGCTCCTTAGAAAATTAGGGTTTTTTTGGCCAAATTAGCATACTTAGCCAAAATTAAAATTTAGGTTTAGGTTAAATTAAGTTTAATTTCTTAATTTACCAAAAAACCTTGAATTTTAGCATACCATGACTTTAGTTGAAAAATTACAACTCATGTGGTATGTATATTGATATTTTCGGCCTTAGTGTAGTTTTGTGGCAAAAAATTATTTTTATTTTCTTACCATAATTATTTTTGGCAGCCGTAATAATTATTTTTGCCAAAAAATAAATTTAGGCAATAATTTTAAGGTGGTAAAAATATTTATTTTTACTGAGCTTATTAACAAAAATTGTATTCTAACAACTTTGTTAATTTTGTAGTTGCTAAGGATCTTGTTGCAGCACTTCTGAATTTTCCTAAGATGGAGGTTATGGAAGCCATTCCCTCAAACTTGGAGCTTGAGACGACTATTGATGATATCAAGAGCTTTTTCATCAATGCCAAGCGTGCTAGCATGGAGGAGAATGCAGATTCAATCTTGAGGTCAATTGATATCATATGTGCCTCTCCTAGAGTTGATCCTCACCTTGTCCAATTTTGGCGCGAATTCCTAATTCTTTTGAAGTTGTTTGCTAATGACTACAACCATACTTCCAAAGCATTGGCCCAACTTCATTTGATTAAGGCCGAATACCTGACTGGCAGAGGAGGGCTGGAACTTGAGATAATGAAGTTCCATGAGATGACCAATCCTACTGACCATGAAGTACTTCTCAACTCACTTCTGGATAGTCTCAGAGCTCAGATTTCTGGAGTGGAGGGTGAACTCATTACTCTGAAGACCAACAGGGAGCAAGCTGCTATAGAGAAGTGCAAGCAGATTGAAGAAATTGCTGCCTCCTTGGTTGATGTCACTGGTATTGAAGAAGAGATGAGCACCAAGTACTTCCAATTGGAGCAATTAAATAGCATCTTTCGTACTTGGACAGGAAATATCCCCAACTACTTTGAAGTGTTCAACGGGGATGACCCCTTTGCTGAAGTTGAAGAAGAAGAAGCTGAGGTGTCTGATGAGGAGGAGTAGTCTTCACCTCCTGGTCTAGAATCTTATTTCCTTTTAATTTTCTCAAGTACTTTACAACTTTAAGATCTTGTTTATGAGTGATTTCAATTTCAAACAAGTTAAATTTTGTTTGAATTGGTGGCAATGAATTTTTGCCAACTTTAATATTAGTGGCTTTTTATTTTTATTTTAGCCATCTATCTTAAACAAAATCCTTTGTCAATTTAATCTTTTGGTCTTATGATTAAAACCACAAAGATCAAATACTTGGAAATTATTTTGAAATTAACTTCCCAAAATTACTTAGAATTTTCGGCAAGAACATCCAAAATACTTAGTAAAATTC
>AWUE01022639.1:0-19374 GCA_001974825.2 Corchorus olitorius | reverse complement strand
AGCCTTAGGTAAGACTCTATCCCATTTACCGGGTTTGTCTTTTATCATTTTTCTATGATGCCTATCATCACCTTGTTAGAAGCTTCGGCTTGTCCATTAGCCTGGGCATAGTATGGCGTGGACTTAGTGAATTTTAGACCAAATTTTTCTTCCAAACTTCTTGTGATCTCACCATCAAAGTTAGTACCTTGATCAGTGGTGAGAGTTTCTGAAATTCCAAAGCGGTAGATGATATGTTCGTTGATGAATTTCTTGATGTCATTATGAGCTATGCCATTCAGAGCTTTTGCTTCCACCCATTTGGTGAAATAGTCTGTGGCAACTATGATAAAGCAGACACCTCCTTTGGCAGGTGGGTAGATCTTTCCAATGAGATCAATCGCCCACCCTCTGAATGGCCAAGGCTTTATTATAGAATGCAGCTCTTCTGATGGAAGTCTCCATATAGGGCCATACTTCTGACAAGCTTGGCAGCCTTTGGCAAATTCCATGCAGTCTTTCATGATAGTTGGCCAATAGAAACCATGACGGTGAATCAACCATCTCATCTTTCTACCAGCTTGGTGTGCACCACATAAACCTTCATGTACATCCTTGATGACTTTCTTAGCTTCATCTTGATCTAGACATCTCATTAAAGATTCGTCTAAGTCTTTTCGATATAATTCATCAGCTAAGACAGTGTAGTGTACAGCCAAAGTCCTTATCCTTCTAGTGACCCTTGTTGATGGGTTTTGAAGATATTCAAGGAATGGCTGGCGCCAATCATCAAGTCTGTGCACCATGTTGTACACTTCAAACACATTGTCTCTAGTAAATGTCGAAGGCATGCTCTTTCTTTCCACATTTACCACCTTCTTCCAGATATCATCTCGGAACACAAGGCCAGATGCAAGCTGTGCAGCAACATTTGCAGACTCATTCTTATATTTGGGGACGTGTTCTATCCTTACATCATCAAATTTTTCTAACAATTGCACTGCCACTGTATAGTATGATAACAATGATGGACTTGTGCAATTGAATTCTCTGGTAAGCTGGTTGATCACCAAGAGAGAATCTCCTCTGATGTGTACTGTGGATACTTTCATCTCCCTGAGCAATTCTAGACCAATGATGATTGCCTCATACTCAGCTTGATTGTTAGTACAATCAAAGTCTAAGTGGAATGACATCATGGTATAATCATCATCTGGGGAGGTGATGACAATTCCTGCACCTGCCGAGCTGGCAGTGCTGGAGCCATCAAACTCAAGTATCCATGGTATTAAAGATACCTCCATGACAAAGTTTGTATCTTCAAACTCTTCTCCCAAGTCTAAGCATGGGTGGTCGGCTAGGAAGTCAGCAATTGCTTGCCCTTCCACTGCCTTCTGAGGTATATACTTGAAACTGAACTCAGAGAGTGCCAGGCACCACTTGCCTAGTCGGCCTTTAAGGAGAGGCCGAGATAACATGTATTTTACTAAGTCAGTTTTTGAAATAACACAGACATAAAAGTAGAGCATGTAATGCCTTAGTTTTATTGCTGCAAAGTAAAGTGACAAACATAGCTTTTCAATAGGACTATACCGAGTTTCTACATCCGTAAGAGTCCTACTTAAGTAGTATACTACTTGTTCCTTTCCCTTTCCTAACCCTTGAGCCAACAAACATCCTATGGAAGATGTAGTGGCTGCAACATATAGGTACAAGGTTTTATCCTTCCTAGGAGGAACTAATACAGGAGGCGAAGCTAAATACTTCTTGATGGCCTCAAAAGCTTCTTGATGTTCGCCATTCCATTGAAACTCCTCCTTGTCTCTCAACTTTAACAGTGGTGAAAACGCCTTGGTCTTACCAGCAGTGTTGGAGATGAATATTCTCAAGAAGTTGACTTCTCCAAGGAAGCGTTGGAGTTCTTTCTTTGAGGTGGGCGATTTTGCCTGTATGATGGCTTTTGCCTTGTTTTGGTCTATCTCGATGCCTCGTTGATGGACCAAAAATCCAAGGAAGTTACCTGCACTAACACCGAAAGCACATTTCAATGGATTCATTTTCAAGCCATGTTGTCTCATTCTTTCGAATGAGCGCCTTAGATGATCTATGTGATCAAGGTGGTTATGTGACTTAACCACTACATCATCTATGTATACCTCCATAAATTTTCCAATCATGTCATGGAAGATGGCGTTCATGGCTCTTTGATAGGTTGCACCGGCGTTCTTGAGTCCAAAGGGCATGACTACCCACTCAAAAGTACCGATTGCACCTGGATAGCGAAAAGCTATCTTTGGAACATCCTCTTCCGCTATGTAGATCTGGTTGTAGCCGCTGTGACCATCCATGAAGGATAATACTTGATGTTGGGCGGCCCCGTCTACTAGTAGGTCTGCAACAGGCCTAGGATATTCATCTTTAGGGGTGGCTGAATTCAAGTTTCGAAAATCAACACACACCCTAATTTTACCATTCTTTTTAACTACAGGAACTATGTTTGAAATCCATTCTACATACCTTGCGGTATGGATGAATCCTGCTTTAAGGAGCCTTTCAACTTCCATTTTAACTTTAAGAATGACATCATTAGCCATCCTTCTAAGAGGTTGCTGATAGGGATGGTAACCTTCAATGATTGGCAGGCAATGCTCCACCAATTCACGACTTAAGCCAGGCATTTCGTCATAATCCCAGACGAAACCACCTCTCTAGGTTGTGTACTCATGGGATCTCTTGTATGATAGGAGCACATGGAAGCGGCTTGAAGGGGATCAAGGCATGAGGCCGCACAAGATTTTCCATCACCTCTTTCAAGGCTTCTTGTTTGACTTCACCTGTCGAAATAAATGGGTATGGCCGGCCATATTTGTCCTGGCCCATGAACCGTATAGGTCCTGTGGTTCCATCATAAAACCTTGCATCTACTGCATTGGTTTCAACTTTGAATGGTCTCTTGTCTGCCTTGACCACTTCAACTTCAGTACCATTCCAAAACGTCAGTAGTTGGTGTAAGGATGATGGGACACACAAGTTGGAATGAATCCAATCTCTACCAAGCAACATGTTGTAAGTTGATGATGAATCAACTACAAAGAAGGCAGAGAGGGACGTTTTTGACCCAATGGTCAGCTGTGCAGGCAATATGCCTCTTGTCTTCTTGATGTTGCCAGAAAAATCACTCACTGTGACTTCTGACTTGATCAAATCATGAGTACACTTGCCCAGTTTCTTTAATGATGAGTAGGGAATGAGATTCACCGTTGCACCATTATCAACAAGTACCCTGCTGATTGGAATGCCATCAACATGTGCCTTGATATACAATGGCTTGATGTGGCAAGTGTCTGCTTCATTTGGTTTGGTGAAGATCATGGATTTTGCCTCATCTGAGGTGTTGCCCCCCGAGTCTTCTTCATTACTTGAGGGGATCTCAATGACATCTTTATCTTCCAGGGGAGAGGGTGGCTCAAGTGATTCCACTCGCTCTTTTAATCTAGCAGCAAATGTGCATGGTAGAGTGATAGTAGTATGGTTAAGGTTAACCATGAACTGCTCAAAGGTCAATGATTCAACAGATTTGTTGTCAAAGTCCTCAGCGACTAATGTTTCCTCTTCACTCATGGCGACGGGCTTTTCTCCCGAACTTTCATCACACATGTTCTGGTAAGATGAAGTTGGGATGGCATCCTCCATGTGAGTGGCGCCATTATCTTCCCAGTGTGGAGTCCACAGACTTTCATCTTGGTCTCCTGGGGTCTTGTCTGCCTTCATGTTAAGCTCTTCGATGAATACTCTCCTAAGGAGTTGCTTAGCAGTATCATCTATAGCTTCTTGTCTTTCAAAAAGGATGTTTTCAGCTTCAAACTCTTTCCTTTCTTTGTCTAATTTTGCTTTTTCAAGCAAAATTGATATTTGCCATGGAGGCATATTCTCTGAGATATGGAGTAGATCTTGAGTGGCCTCATGTGATGGCCAATCTTCAAGTCTTTTGGTCAAAGCTTCATAGGGAAACTTTTGGTAGTATGAATCATCTTCAATACTACAGATCTCGAAATCATCATCTGCTCCATCTTCATCTCTTATGGTTAATGCTCTCATGGCTAATCTTCTATATGCAAGGACTGCCTCCTCATTGATGGCGCCTCTGCTTGCTAATTCTAGGCAAGAATAATCTTCGTTGCCATAGACTATGTCAATCAAGGCTTGCCTTCGATCTTGGAGTTCAACTTCTTTCTTACTTAGCTCGAGCTCTTTGGCTTTGAGCCTTGCTTCTTCAGAAAGGATTTTCTCCTTGCATAGCTTTACTCCCATGTCTGCTAAGTCCATGAGAGGTACATCCATCTCGTTGGTAGGTGGTGGAACCTTTGAAGGTTCATTTCCACTCTCATCAACTTGCATGTCATCAAGTACTTCTTTACTTCGAGCCTTGGCTCTTTTCCGAAGTTCTCGTCTCCTCCAAGTTTTCCTATTCCTTTGAACAGGTTACTTGGGATGTTGCACTTTCTGCCACACACCCTTTGGAGTGTCTGATGGTGGCTTGACCATTCTTGGTCGTGCATGATCACCCCTCAGCTTCATTTCTTTTCTAACAGCTGCATGGCGGTATTCTTCCTTCTTATGATCCAACCATGGTCTAATCTCACGCTTAGTTCTCTTGGGAAGAGACTTAGAATGATTTTCAACTTGTGGTTGTTGATCATGCTCTCTCTTGGAAGACCTTTGCACCTTGTGATGGGCAGATGAGCTAGGATGAGAAGGAGGTGGCGCCACTTTTGATGATGGTTCGCCATACTCTCTTTTGTTCTGCTTAGGAGGAGGAAAAGAAGTTTCTGGCTTGCCCCCCGAGCTTGGAGTGTGCTTTGCCCTACTTTTTTCTTTCCTTTGGAGTGGAGTCTTTGATGAAAACTCCAACTTTCTTTGAACCTTCTTCTTAGAAGAGGTATCAAGATATTCCACAAGCTCTTCCTCATCCTTAGATGAGAAAAGTTCTATCTTTCTCCTTGGTGCATTAAGTTTGTCAGCGGCCGTATTTAGATTCCAAGGCCGATCTGAACACACACCCAGGGTTTTTAACTTAGCTTTATCAACCAACTTCTTAGCTTTAGTAGAGTGGTGATAAGACTTACCTTCATGTTGAGGATTGGCTACCAAGGAGGTGCTTGGAGCTAAGTTTGACCTATTGGGAGTTGTTTCCCCCTTCTCCTTACTAGCCAGTTATCCATCCTTTGGGAGGTTGAACGCAACCATGTGGATAGGAGCTGGGAAAGGATTTTTATCAACTCCCATGTCCTTCTTAGGCGCCTCAGGGAATTTCAAGATTCCCTTCTCTATCTTTTCTTGTACTATGTTTTTGAACACAGTACAGTTGTTGGTTGGGTGCCTCCAGGAGTCGTGGTACTTGCAGTATTCTCTTCCTTTGATGTCCTCTGGTGAAGGAAGGACATGTCCAGGTGGTAACTTAATCATACCCGACTTATGTAGGAAGTCAAAAACTTCATTTGTTTTTGAAGTATCAAATGAGTATGTTTTGCTTCCGTCATAAGGTTTCTTCTCTGTTTGTCTCTGGTATATAGCAGCAAACCTTTCTTGGGTCTGAGGGTGTCCTACTCCTGCCTTCACAAGGCATGGACACTCAATGGGGCGATCTGCCTTAACCTCAGCTATTCCAAGTTCAAAATTTGGCTCTTGATAATAAGTGCCATAAGATGAACTTCTCCTTTCATTCTCCTCACGAAGAAGAGTCTCATATCTCGTCACCTTGGTTGATATCTCGAAGAAGTCTCTGAAGTCAACTCCTTTGAACTTCTTTCGAAGCTCTATGTCAAGTCCATTCTGAGCTAGGCGCACAAATTCTATCTCATGGAGAGGTGTGCGGCATCTATTCCTTAACTTCTTGAAACGAGCTAAGTATTCCTCAGCTGACTCTCCTTTTCTTTGGCAGAGACGTGACAAGTCTGCCATGGAAACCTCGGGCTCAGTTCTATAGAACTGTGTGTGGAACAACCTTTCCATCTCCTCCCAGGTTCTCACTGAGTTGGGTGGTAAGTTGATGTACCAAGTAAAAGCTGCACCTGTGACAGAGTTGGGAAATAGGCGAAGCTTGTGGTAGCCAGAGTTGGCTTCTCCACATTGCACAGTAAAACGAGCAATGTGCTCCAGAGTTGTCTGCTCGTTAGAGGTTCCAGAAAAGCTTGTGAAGTCAGGGACCTTGTACCCACGAGGCAGAGGATAAAGTCTATCATACTCCTCAGGATAAGGTTTCTGGAAGGATGGCCTGCCTACCCTCTTGTAGGCTGGGCCAATCATGTCTTCAATCATCTCCCTGATGTGGTTCTGATTGACTGGTCCTTGGACATCAGCAACTTGAGGTGGATGGCGCGGAGCAGGATGGCGTTGATGGTCATTCCTTGCGCCATTACCATTACCATTCCTCACGTGAGGTGGTACATAGGCTGCAGCTCGAGGACCAACTGGGTTGACTTCCTCTTCCACATTATCATGTGCATGATCAGCTGCTTCTTGGTGCCCAGGGATGAGATCAGCTTCATTCTCACCTCTTGCTACTCCTTCCCATGAGGTGGTAAGTTGTTGTTACCAACCACTTCCACTTGAAGTGGAAATCTTGCCTGGTTGGCACCATTACTGGCTAATGGCGCCACAGGTGGAGGGAGAAGTGCAGGCATGTTGACTTGCCTCGGATCTTGGACTATCTGTTGGATTTGCCCCCCGAGTCTATCCTCTACTAGACCAATCTAAGCCAGGATGTTCTCACGGTCTTGAATCATCTGCTCCTTAAAAGAGTCATTAGCCTCCTTAAGTTGGTCATGAGATGTGTTCATCTTTTCTATAGATCTCATAAGTTGTTGCATCCTTTGTTCCTGTGCCAAAGAAATTTCATTCATGGCTTCAGTGAGGTATTGCAACAAGACCTTCGAATCAGATTCCAAAGGTAATTGTGAAGGATCTGCCACGTTTTTGCTTCTGGTTTGCATAACATGGCTAGATCTGCCTTCATCAACCTTAGGTGGCATGTTTACCACTTGGTAAGACTTAGAAAGAGGGGAAGGGAGAAGAAAAAGTAAAGAAAAGTTACCCTGAGACGTTGAGAGGAGGAGAGATCTGTTGTCTTGTCCTGCTTCAAGTGCCAAGGAAAGTGATTTGGTGTGGACCTTTGAGTGAGGCGGACACCTTGCTGAGTGACTAGGAGAAAAAGAGCCGGGGATCGCCGGCTATGCAGAGGGAAAGAAAGTACTGAGGGCGCCAGAGAGGGAGAGCAGATGTGCTTGTCCCACCGGGCGTGCCAAAAAGAGATGTTGCGCCAAAAATCTCTTGCTAGAGTTTTCGCGGAGAATTCTTTATGACAGCGTAAGGGCGTGCCAGTCAATTTGCTGAAATTGACAAAGAGGTTGTAAAAACAAGATCTGGTGCGCGGAGCAGCAGATTAAAAGATCATAACGATTGTGGGGACTGGATCAAAGTCACACTAGAGCATCTAAATCATTGGATCCACACGAACTGCTTCTCAAAACTGGGCCTTCCTCTCTTTGGATCAGATCTGAGAGATCTGCTTTGATTGTGATTGAAATTGAAAAGAAAATAACAAACTGATCTGTTATTTCTGAATGAAGAACACGTGTACAGTGTTTGTATGTCCGGAGACAAGATTGAAACAAGAGAAAAACACTAAAAGAGTGTTTGTTTGTCCTGAGACAAGATCTAAACAAGGAGAATTTGATGAATGAGTGAAGAACTCGTGATGAACAAGAGTGAATATGGCGCAGAGCCAGAGAAAAAATAAGCACGAAGCTTGGTTTTTTGCGCGGAACAAGTTTGTAGCTGCAGGAGCTGGTTTTTGATTTCTCGGAAGAAATGTTTGAGATACGGAATCTGCTGAAACCTGAGAATGGCCTCCCTTTATATAGGGGACGGTTTGGGCTTGAGCATTTAATGTGATTGCCTTGCTGAGAAAGGCAAAATCCTCCTCCTATGCAGATGACAGCTTTCAGGAAAGTGCAGTGAAGCTTCCTTCTTCTTCTGATTGCATCCAACTGCTTGGGAGAGGATTGGACATGCATAAGGGCGCCACTTTGCTAGGATAGGAGCCGAAAATCTACCTCCTGGGTAGTTGATGACAATTCTTCCTTCTGCCTATCACATTGCAACAGGTATTTGTTGCTTCTTTTGTGCTGAATTTAGCTAATTTGATCAAGTAGTGGCCAATTGACATCATGAATTGAACTCTGATCATCAAAGCCACGAAATTATTCATACTTGGCCATATTTAGCTCTTTAAATCATGAAAATACGAATTAATTAAGAAAATGGCTTAAACCGGGATGAGAAAGCCATATGTCCTTAATTGAAAAGAATGCAAAAATTGCAAACGATCTCGGATTTAACCAAAATTTCACCAGTAGGCTTAGAATATCTCCATAAGATCATGGAAAAATCCCAAGTCAATTCGAGCCCTCTATCATGGTGAATTTGGTTTCACTCCCGAAAATGTCCTTAATTGAAAACCGGTTATAAGTTTTTACTCCGATATCAGAATGAGGTGAAATTTTACCAAGATGATCTACATAGCTCACGGATCATCATGGTATGCTCCTTGGTAGAAATCGCAACCTCTAGCCTCTTCAATTGGTCAATTTTACCGTTTTGTCCTTAATTGAACAAAATACAAGTTGCAATTTCGCCTCCCGGGGAGGGGAGGAGGCTAGGCGATTACTCTACTATGGTTGGTCGACTATATGGAGGAGGTGTGAGGTTGAAAATCTCATGCCTCTCTCACGTGCACAGATATTTCTCTTGCTGACAAACTTTAGCTCTCTGCCTCCTTCCTGCAAGAAGAGAAAAATGTCTCTCTGCAGGGCAGAGGGCGGCCTCTCCTCTGACTGGGAGACGACTTGGGCCTTGCTATGTATGTCCATGAGGTATTTTTCATCTCATGGTCGGATGGCAAGCAATTTTCCTTTTTTACTTATTTGCCTCCTTAGCAGGCAGCAATATCAAAGGAAACTGCTTCCGATTGACTTTCTTTGCCACTCTCCTATTTTTGGGCGGCATATATGGAAATAATAATAATAATTTTGAAATTATTATTATTTATGAATAATTTCGGCCTTAATTAATTAATTACAAGAATTTCCTAATCCAATTAGAATCAGGGTGGTGCAGAAACTAAGTTTTTTCAGGATTTGTAATCAAATCTTGACCACTCATCTTGTTGTAAATCATGTGAAGACCAATTTACCCTCAATTGTAAATTGAGGTATAAACAACAGTAGATACTATAATTGAAGAAATGGGAAAATTGGCAAACGAATCATAGATTTGAAATTGCAAGGCCAAGCTAGGATACCTGCTCAACCGAAAGTGAATCCCAAAGAAAACGTAAGCTCTATTGCGTTAAGAAGTGGAAAGATGCTAGATAAGCCTTTGCTTGTCAAAGCATATGAAGAGGAGCAGAAGAAAGCATCAATGCCGAACCCCGAAGACATAATTAAAGCTGTTGAAATTGACACTGAAGTCAATGGTGAACTTGCTACCAATTCAAGGAAAGTAGACAGGGAAATTCTTTCAGAAAAGCCTAAATCAGCACCTTATCATACAAGAACCAAGAAGAAGAATGATATTGATCCTGTTATCTTGGAGACATTCAGTAAAGTTGAGGTGAATATTCCACTTTTGGATGCTATTCAGCAAATTCCTAAGTATGCAAAGTTCCTTAAGGAGCTATGCACCAACAAGAAGTGTTTGCAAGGTAAGATTTCTATTGGAGAAAGCATCTCTACTATAATTCAAAGGGAATTACCTCCAAAGCTAAAGGATCCAAGTATGTTTTCTATCTCATGTTCGATTGGTAAAGGTAAGATAAATAATGCTATGTTAGATTTAGGAGCTTCTTTAAGTGTTATGCCTTATACAATTTATTCTGCTTTGAATCTTGGACCTTTGAAATCTACTGATGTTGTGCTCCAGTTAGCCGATAGATCTTTAGTGAAGCCTGAAGGAGTTCTAGAGAATGTGTTAATCAAGGTTCAACACCTAATATTCCCTGTGGATATTTATGTGTTGGAGATGGAGGAAGATGATTCTAAAAATCATTGCCCTTTGTTGCTTGGAAGACCCTTCTTGAAGACTGCACAAACTAAAATTCATGTCTTTAATGGATCTTTAACAATGGACATTGATGGAGATATCATAAGCTTTCATGGTTCAAAATCACCATCTAACTCCATTGATTCATCTTTTGATGTTAATTCCATCGACATGGATAATTCAATTGAAGAAGATGAAATTGAAGAAAAATTCACCACGGCATCCTTGCTTAAGGAATTCATGAGCTTCATTGTGGAAAAATTTAATTTTTCCCAACCCTTTGGAAAGTGAATTTGAGCAAAGTCTAGCTCAAAGACTTTAAACAAAGCGCTTATGGGAGGCAACCCATACTAACTAATTACTAACCAATTTCCTTTATTTGTTTTTTGTTTTTGCATTTAGGAAAAATTCATGCTTGATACTTGCTTACAAAAATAGGAATTGGAGAAGCACACCACGATGGAGGAGGAATTGAACTCGCCATTGAATAAGCTTTCTCAATCCCTATTCTCTTTAATTTTACTTGCTCTTAATTGATTGGAATTTTTGCTTGCTTAAGTTCATCGATTTTTAGCTAGTTCGATTAAATTGGTTTTTGCTTGCATGTTATTATAGCTTCAATGTAGTTTTGCTATTATATTAGTTGCATTTGCATATTTTCTATGGATAGAAAGAAGTCAATTTCCTCTCATTGCTCAAGGAGAAATTGAGAGCAAATTGAAATTTTTTGAGCTATAAAGAGACCAAAAATGGACATGAAATCTTGATTTATGATAAATTGGATGAGTTCAAGTTAAAGAATTCAAGTTGAAGTAGTTAATTTTGGATTTGCAGAAGCAATTTAGCAAGAAATTAAGTGAAAAATTTGCTTGGAATTAATAAAGGCTTACCGCGGGTTTGGAAGCAAATCCTAGTCCCGATAGGACTAGGTGACCAGCCAACATTGGAGGCCAATTTTGAGTAGGAATTGAGACCATTTTTCCCATTTGAAGGAGGAATGTCCTAAACCAACATACCAACTATACCTATTTAAGAAAACCTTACCTTGTCTTGCTCCTCATTGAGAGAAACCGAAGCCTCAAGACCCCCTGCTCATCACGATTCCTTGCTGTCCAGATTTCTCGATTGCCTTGTGAGCCTACTTTGCAAATAGTTTTCTTCATCCTTGCTCAATTTTTGCACCATAAAAAGCCACCATACTATAGTTCCATCTACCACCTACCTCAATTGATGAAAAATCCAGCAACTCTTGCACCCAAGAGTGAAGAAAAATAGCCCCAAAGTAACTTGTTTGCAAGTCGATAATCACCCTTATCGACTTGAAATTTTCCTTTGTTGATTGTCGATTCTTCTTGCACCTAAAACAACCTCTTTGCTTGTTATTTTTGACCCGAAACACACCCTTACCATACTTCCATCTTTGCTTTACCAATTGATTTGAAACCTAACTAGCATGGCACCCAAAAGAGAACTCCCAAGGACCCGAGCCTTCCCTCTTAGCTCACATGCCGAACCCTATGCTTCTAGTGGTGATGAATGGGAAAATGATCAACTTGTTGATTTTCCCAATGCTTTTATGGATGATGAAGCCGAGAAATGGTATCGTGCTAAAGCTAAAGTACCCATTGTGATTGAGAACTATCCCGCCAAGAAGATTGACAAGAATTTGAGGATTTTCGAGATCTTTCAAGCTTGTGGTTGGAAAAGTTTACTTGAATTGAAGGGTGATTTCTATCCAAATACGGTGAAGGAATTGTATGCTAACATGGGTAGATATAGACCATATGGAGATGACCTCACAATTCGAACAATGGTGAAAGGGAGGAGAATTAAGGTGAGTGAGAAAACTCTTGTTAGACTACTTAGAATAAGTAATCAAGGTAATCTTTTCAAATTTGATGATTTTGGAGGAAAAAAGAGAAACTTGTTTGATATCTTTTGGTCTAGGGATGCTGCTTTGGAAAACTTTGAAACTCCGGATGATTGTCACAAAGGTGATATTAAGTTGGAGAGAATGAAGCCAAGAGATAGGGTAGTAATGTATTTGATACACCACAACATACACCCTAGGTCTTTAAATTCTCAATATAAGGCTTCAATTGAAGACTTGTATGTGGCCGATGCTATGTGTTATGGACAAGAGAAGACTAAGCCGATTCCCATGGCTAGACTTATCTTAAGTAAGATGTGGGATTTTGCTACTTTTAGTGATCCTCATCAATGCTTGGGCTACCCACTTATTATTAGTGGAATTTTGAGAAAGAAATCTATCTTACCTAGTGAAGGAGAAGTTACTTGCTCTTACAAGTAGAATTTCTTAGGAAATTTTACTATGCTCAACTTAGGTATGAAACAAGATTCTTTCGAAAATTGGTTCAATGTTGAAAGAGGAAGTTGTTCTAAGGATCAAGAACCACAATACATGGAAGTGACTAAGAATTTGGATGATCAAGTTAAGGTTGTGGAAGTTAACAAAGTTGATATCACCTCTACTTCTAAGGATATTGCCGAAGAGATGGAATTGGATGTCAAACTTTGGGGACTTGAGATTCATTTGAAGAAAATTGGGGCAACATTGGAAGAAATTCAAAATCAAAATCAAGAGTTTCGATAAGTTGGTTCTCACCATGATTTCCGATTTCACTAAAGAGCAAAAGAGGAATTGAATGACTTTTATCCTAGAAAATTAGTTAGATTGCATATTTATTTTCTTGTTTGCATATTAGGATTGCATCTTAGATTTAATTTCCCTTGTTTGCATGCTTAATTTTCTTGCCTATTAGTTTAATTGTAATTTTTCTTTTAAGTGATTAATGAATTTTTGCTTATTCTATCTTTCAATTGTTGATTTGAATTGCCATATCTTGCTATTGATTAATTGAATTGCAAATATTTGTTAATTGATTGATAGATTGTTTGTTTGTTTGTTAATAATTCACCCACTTAAGTACCCCATTTAATCAATGTTTTTGCTAGTCTAGTTTTAAATTTCCATGAGTTTTGTGTCAAAATTTCATTTTTCAACTAGCTTACACATTAAGGACAATGTGTCATTTAAGTGTGGGGGAGTGACTTAAAAAATCTAATCTAATCTATAAATATTTTTATTTTTGATAGAAAAAGATGTTGGTAGAGGAACCCGGGCCCTGTCTGTATCAGGAAGGCCCACCGAGCAGCCCATATACATGTTGGACACCAACCTGAACCCAAAAGCCTAGACTAATGGTTTCTTGGGTCATTCATGTATATAAACTACTCTAACAAACCATCTCTTGATGATGTGGGATGTTCCCTCACATTTGAATCCATAAAAATCTCACCCGATTCACTTGTGAGTCCTCATCTCTCCCCCGTGCGGCCCACCCCGTCATGGAGTGCAAGGATCCAACACTCCACAATTGCACGCCCCTGGCGGATTGGAGACACCAGGTTCACCGTGCTCATGGACCACACCGATCGAGTCTAACTGAGCTCTGATACCACTTGTTGGGAGAGGAACCCGGGCCCTGTCTGCTTCAGGAAGGCCCACCGAGCAGCCGTATACATGTTAGCACCAACCTGAACCCAAAAGCGTAGACTAATGGTTTCTTGGGTCCTTCATGTATATAAGCTACTCTAACAACCCATCTCTTCATGATGTGGGATGTTCCCTCATATGTGAATCCTTAACAAGTTAATGAATAAATAGACTAAGTACATATCTTGTTTTGCATATGTCTTGAATCATTGTTTTGATTTCAAAAATTGAGTCTTTAGCATGATCTAGTTCTTAATTTGAGATTATTTTTCAAGCCTTGCTATGCTTATGATATTATTCCTTCCAATTGCATGTAAGAATTTGATGTTTTCATTCACAAATAGAAAGTTGATTGATTGTTACTTACTTTAGATTGCTTGCATAATTCATCCATTGAATGTTCTGTTCATACTTGATATTTTTTGCACACATAGATTCTTTGATATTACACCATTCTTACACCTTTGGAAACTGATTCCCTTGTTCCTAAATACCTATCTTTTACACCCTATTTTTCTCTTGATTTAGCCATTCTTGTTAAATTGAAAGTCCTTTTCTTGGCTTGATAAGTGAAAAATAAGTGTGGGGGAATTGATCCCATGGTTAAGAAGGCTTATTATATGAAAATTTTGCTTCTTCTATCAAGGAAGGAATAAAAAAAAAGAGAATGTATTGTTGAAAAAAATACACTTTGAAAAAAAAACGAAGTGAATAAAAGAATAATTCCTTGGAAGCACTAAGCCGATTGAAAGAATAAAAGTGCTTGTTTTAAGGCAAAATTTGGGTTATTAAAGCCTTATATACCCAAAACACCACTTTTGAGCCTAAATTTCTATTCTTACCCTTTCTTTCATCTTTTTCTTGATAATTGAATCTTCATTCTATATGTGTGTGATATATCTTGTATGACTTAAAAAGCTTGGGTGAATGTGCTAGTATCTATTGCTTAAGTACTTTTCTTTTGACTATGATAAAATCGAATGGAAGACTTATTTTTGCTTTGCTTTAGACATTGAATGATGACTTTGCATAGAATTGATTGAGAATTGATTTCTTTGAAGGCTATTTCTAGCTAATTGCTTGATTATGGAAATTGAACATATTGATTTTGGACTAGGTTTGTTCTACGCTATGATATGTCTTAAAATGAAAATTCTCTCGTTGCTATCTTGTTTTTAATATTTGTGGGTATCATTTGAGTTAAGTAAACCCTCAGGTGACTTCAAACCTCCTTGATACACGTATCTAGGTTCAAAAGGCTTGTGTCATGTGCTAAATGCCACCGTACACCTACGAAAGAGGAATCTTTTTGTTTTGTTTTGAGTTAGAGTTTATTTCTAATCCTTTCTAACTTTGAACACACATTGATTTTTGTTAGGGTCTAAAAAAAGTTGAAGTGCAGGGGAAATATGATAAGACCAAATTTAAAGTTTATTTTCATATGATTTTGCCCTGTTTTGGTAGTCATAAGTATCTATTTACCCTCATATTTTTCATATTTGTGTTTTCAGGACCATCCAGAGTCTTTGTTTAAGCTTATGAAGATTTGGAACAATTTTGGATCAATTTGAAGAAATTACTGATTTTGGCCATTTTTAGCCCAGTGAACCCATTGGAGCCATTAAGCCATGAAGGAAGCTTGAATTATTGAAGATCCAAATCTGATTTCTCTAGGCCCAATTTGAATATCTTAATGCCTAAAGATAAGTTTCAAGCCCAATCAGCAATTATGATGCAATAAATAATTGATGATTGGAGAAATTCCAAATCCTAGTCAAAGAAGGATTCATAAGTGCAGTTTCGGTAGAAAAATCATTTCTTTTGATCCAGAGCTCAGAAAAATGCATATGATATACCGTTGGAAAATTGACTTCAAGCTCTACAACTTTTCTTTTGACCTCGAGAGCTAATTTTGATGGGACGAATGCCGATTTTGCCATTGAAGTTTTCAGACAGATTTGATCAACTGTCCTAATTGACTTGGGAATTGCTTGAACCGACTTGGAGAGATTATGGACAGTATTGGCAGCTGTGAATTGATGATGTGGAGCATTATAATTGGCTATTGAAGATGCTAATCAATGAAGATCTACTTCAACCAATCAAAGCTCATTACTTGGAGACAAAGTTGATGTAATTCCTAATTAGAATAAGACTAGAATTTAGATGTCTATCTTGCCCTTTATGCCGCCTCATCTAAGGGTTGGTATTGATTGTCATAAGGGTAGGATGTGTCTTAGGTTTACCTATAAATACGTAAGATTATCTTAGGATTTGTCATAACTCTCATACTTTACAATTGAAGAGAATTCGACTAGGAGAATTCCTTTGCTTGTGTCGACATCTTTAGGGTTCTTACCCTTGTCGATTCTATCAAGTATGTCTCTCATGATTGCTTCAATCATGAGTGAGTAGTTTCTTTAATACTTTTCCCCTTTGAACCCTTAAGTTATGAATTAATTATTTTACACTTATGGTGAGATCTTGTGCTTTAATTCTATATCAATTGATTGATGAATTGATGATAATCTATCATGCTTATGTCGATTTGATTGAAGCATGTATGATTGGCTGGATTTGATTTGATAAATTAATCTCTTTGATAAACAAGTTTTCGATGTTAACCTTGACTTTATTGAATAGGTTTAATTGATTACTTGTTAGGAAGGCGCCACCTAATTAGTTGATTAATTGAATCTCTGCTAGATTAGATTTGGTAAATAGCTAGTAATTGAATCTAATTATGAGTAGCAAGGTTTGATATATTCAATGAATAACTAGTAATTGAAGTTTTGATTGGGTTATAATTGATCATTATGCTGTGATGAATAACTAGTAATCATTATCATATGTTTGGTATATCTATTGATTTTAATGCTTTATTGATTGTTTTAATTGGTGAATAACTAGTAGCTAATTTTGGCAATTGATAAAAGATGTTTGATTAGGAATAACTAGTACTAATATGATTTATAATTGATAATAGATTAGGATGAAGAAGAATAACTAGTATTTTGATTTCTTCCCAAAGACATGTTTATGGTGCTTATAAATTGATATGTTTTGATCTATGATCCATAGTGTTTATAATTAATTTATGCTTAAGTTGGGATAAGTGGGGAAGTATTGCCTTTATATTATTGTTTTCATCTCAATTGCCTTTCTTATAATCTGTTACATTTAATCTGTTTTCTTTCTTAGTTGTTTTGAAACAGTTAATTCAGACTGAGTCTTCTCTGTGGGATCAACCCTGACTTGCCCTATCTACCTGTTAGAAAGAGTTTGTTAGGTTTTTATTTTATGATTGTTTGACGACAGCGATCACTCACCTTTGCAACAAAGTAGTGCAATCATTAGCAGAGAAATATGGAGTTACCCACAAGGTATCTACTTCATATCACCCTCAAACTAGTGGACAAGCTGAAGTCTCTAATTGTTAAGTGAAACTGATTCTGGAGAAGACCGTGAATGTGAATCGAAAAGATTAAAGTTTACGACTAGGAGATGCTTTATGGGCTTATCGTACTACTTACAAGACACCAATTGGTATGTCTCCATATAGAATTGTGTATGGAAAAGCATGTCATATACCTGTTGAGTTAGAGCATAAAGAATGGTGGGCAATAAAACAATGCAACTTCAATTTCGATCAAGCTGGTATTCAAAGGAAACTTCAATTGCAAGAACCTGAAGAGCTTAGGAATGAAGCTTATGAAAATTTAAGGATCTACAAGGAGAAGACCAAGGCAATCCATGACCGAAAAATTGCGAGGAAGTTATTTTATGAAGGTCAGAAAGTATTACTCTACAATAGTCGTTTGACATTATTTCCTGGGAAATTACAATCGCGTTGGGAGAGACCTTTTCATGTAATTAAAGCATTCCCAAATGGAGCTGTTGAACTTCTAAATAAAAGTGGACAAGGAACTTTCAAAGTTAATGGTCATTGATTGAAGCCATTTTTTGAACCAGTATCCACATGCTACATTGAAGAAATAGGTTAGGAAGATCCAGTCTACCTGCCATTACCCCCTGAAGATTAATCTTGGGAAGGTCGAGCTAATGACCTTAAACAAGCGCTTATTGGGAGGCAAGCCAATTTTCTCTAACCTTTTATTTATTTAGTATTAGTTTTATTTGATTTGATTTTGATTTTGATTTCTTTTTGTTTGATTTTATAGATTTTAAGGCCTTTGATAAATCGTGATTCCAACAACAAGAGAAAGGGAGTATTTCTGATTTTTTAATTATAATTGTTGAAGAATTTTTGGAATCATTTTTTGTAGATGATACATGAGTGTCAGAACGTGCACCCAGCCGTATGAACCAAGCAACCAGA
This sequence comes from Corchorus olitorius, assembly GCA_001974825.2. Classification (NCBI taxonomy): domain Eukaryota; kingdom Viridiplantae; phylum Streptophyta; class Magnoliopsida; order Malvales; family Malvaceae; genus Corchorus; species Corchorus olitorius. The sequence goes on along the minus strand of AWUE01022639.1, from coordinate 1,438 downwards.
TGAATGCACCAGACACCCAGGTGGCTGAATCTCAGAGCATCAGGGAGCTTAATTACAAGCCAACATGCGCAATTCTCAGCCCCGATAGTTCCTGGGCACCCAAGTAAGTAAGCCCAAATGCGCATGTGCACAAGCCAGCCGCCTGATCGGTCGTCAGCAAATCATAAAAATAAAATTCCCAACAAATTCCTAACTAAAGCAGATAGGGCAAGTAGGGGTCGAACCCACAGAGAAACAGGTTATTAATCTTTTTCTTAAAACAATTAAACAAATTAAAGAGAATTTTTATAGTGAAATTAAACCTAATCAAACTAACAATTAAAATCAATCAAGAGAACAATCAAGAAAATTAAAGAAAACAATTAACAAAAAAGCAGTGAATAATCAAGAAAACATTTAATAAAAACCTCCAACATAGAATTAATATCCCTCTTAACAATTATAACATGGATCATTGATATCTAATAATTATGAAATCATAGAATAGCTTGTCGGAATTAAATCCTAAATCACCTTAATTAGGTAAGATTACTCGTCAAAGCTTAAATTACCCCTTTTTCCTATTAACTAATCAATTAGCCGTCAAGCCTTAAAGATTTGCTAGGGATCAAAACATTAAGAACTAGTAATTTATACAAGCACAAAGAGCAATTTCTCACTCAAAGTTCCTTATCTCCCTTGGAAGGGACTTCCGTCCTCCCCCAATTGCTACAAACAACCAAGCCGGAACGTCAATCCTCGACTTGATCTAGCTAATGCTAACTTAATTTATCATGAAAGTGCCGGCTCAATCAATCAAAACAAGCAACATAAAATTAAAACAGAGATCAAAAGAATACTCTAACAATTATCATATATAAGCACAAAATCTCACCAATATATATGTCAAGAGATCAATTAAATTCTACATTGGAGTAAAGAAAAGGATTACTCACTCATAAATTAGAAGTGAGCATCCAAAGAATAAGAAAAAAAAACTTATCTTATGGATGGAAGAAGAGGGGGCGCGGCACTAGGGCTTTTGTCCTCCAAAACTTCAACAATTCTACAAAATAATTTCTAGATCTACTTGTACGTGTGTATATTCTAAAAACCTAGACCTAAGGTGCCTATTTATAGTGGAAATAACCCTAGGAATTCCAATCCTAACTTGGAAAGAAGTCTAGGACGGTTTAAAGGTCTAACTTGGACTCCAAGTTAAATTAAAAGTCTTCCTAGAGTAGAATCCAAGTCAAAATAGGTACCTGAATTTTTGCTGAATTCGTACAGTGACTTCGACGGCATTTTTGGGCTTGAAGATGGCAGAACTGGGTCTTGGACTTCAAAAGAAAGTTGTAGATCTCGGAATCAGCTTTCCAGCGAGTACTCATGGGCTTCAATCGGAGGTCTGAGCAGAAAGTTATAATTTTTCTACCAAAACTGCGCCTGAATCCTAATC
>AWUE01022633.1:0-163261 GCA_001974825.2 Corchorus olitorius | reverse complement strand
AGAACTTATCCATGGCTTGTCTTCAATTAAAGCTCCAATCTTCTATCCTTGCTTCTTGAAATAATTCTTCAAAGTCTTCAAATCTCCAATTTAGTCTTCAGTAAGTCTTCAAACACGAACTTCGAATCTGCAAATCTATGCTCAAAATTGCTTTGCTAAAATCTGTGTAAAAAGTCTTCAAAATAGCTCCAAAAGAGGTGAAAAATAACAATTTCTCAATTTCACATCACTTAAGAACTTAAAACACAATTATCATCAAAATAGCATATAATTAAGCATAAATAGATCCAAAAACATAGTAAAATAGGCATAAAAATAGGGTTGTTTTTGGCTTAATCACCAGGCCTACTAGACTAGGGCGCGGGCATGGCCAGGACATGCCGCGCCAAGGCCAGGCCAGGCCAGGCCAGCGAGCGGCCCTCACCAGGCCACTGCGCGGGACACACCAGCCCTCGCCAGGCCATGTCTCGGCCTTACCGACCAAGCAACCAGGCCAGCCACGCGACTAGGCAGCGCTGCTGCCTTGGCCAGCCCACGCACAAGGCAGTGTTGCTGCCTTGATGCCGCGGCATTCTTTCCTCATGGGCACCCCAATCCTTTCTCAATTAGGATTGTATTTCCTAATTGATATGGAAGATGAACAACCTTTTCCCAATAGGTAATGGACTCCTAATCAAGGTATGTTTCTTACTTTTTACTCTAATTAAAACCTCTTAGGAATAGGATTTTATCACTGTATAAAGGCACCTCTACCTCATCTTTATTCATCAAATCGCATAAAGCAATATTTGGAAAAAAAAAATCGGTTAGAAGCAATTTTTAGAAGCAAATTTCGATAAGTTTGGTTCAAGAGAGAAGTCGACTAGAAGAGCAATTTTTGAAGGGGAAATTTCTACCTAGAAGTTTGAAGCAAAGTCGACAAGGAGCTAAGCCAAGAAGATTTCGATATCCTCCTACCTCATTGAAGATTTCAATGATGCTTACCAACATGGATTTTGAAGTTCAATTCAAGAAATTTAGGAGACAATTTTATCAAATTGGAGCTCCTCAATTTGGTGAAAAATTTCAAGGAAGCTTTATACGTCAAGATTGCCATGAACTCTTGAGCATGATTGTGTCAATACCTGAGGAAGAAATTGAGACCAAGCCCAATTTCAGAGCTAGGATGATTCATCAATTTCTTTGGGACAAAGCTAACAAGTCACAAGAAGTTGTTATGAGATCAAAGGCTAGAGCTGAGCATGAGTTTAGAAATCGATTCCACACCTATGAGAATCGATTTCATCATCGTCTAGGACCAAGAATTTTCAATGGAAGGATGAGACCTCATGTTGCACCTTGGAGCAAGCCCTTTCCTATGCCTAGGATTGATAGGTATCGCACCAAGCCCTATAGGCCATCGTATAGACATCCCATGCGATGCGCCCCTTATCCCATTGATTTCAATCCTAATCATGCTTAATCCTCTAATCAACCAAGGACACATCAAGTTGCTACTGTTTTTACTTTGGAAGAATTGAAGGATCAATCAGCACCAATTGGACCAGGAGACCGTTGCAAGAAGAACGTCAAGGTGAAAACAATCTTGTGATTATTGCTTCTGCTTCTGAATAAAGTGATGTTTCTAATGATAAGAATAAGGAAGAGGAAGAGGACGTTAATCATGAGAAGGAGAATGAGGAAGAACTTCATCCTTTCCTTGTTCGATGCAAATATATAAGTGATCAAATTACTAGCTTAAGAGAGGATTTTAATAACATAATTGAGAATTTGGATGACCTCTTCAATTTATTGGAGAAGGCTCTTCATAAACCAATTTAGATTTAGATTTAGGTTTTTTAAAGTTTAAGTGTCTTGTTCTTAGATTAAGGGATTTATTTTTATGCATCTTAGGACTGGTTATGCTTTATCTTTAATTTTCCTTTATTTTATGTCTTTATTTTTCAAGTTTCATTAATAAACTTTCTAGTTTTTTTTTCTTTTAATTTTCTATTCTCTTTATGTTTGAGTAATTTTCTTCATCAAAGCCGCCCAGATATGTTTTCATGAACCTTAACTCTTTATTTTTGGTAAGATAATATTACATGAATTATTTCTTGATTGCTTTTACATTGAGGACAATGTGAATTTTGAGTGTTAGGATTATTATTTGATAATTGAGTCATATGTTAGTTATTGTTTGCATAAGAACCTAGGATAGAATTTTATTGTTTCTGGATTGATTTTATTTTTCCCAATTTTTGAAAAATTTCTTCGAAAAAATTGATTTTTGATGAACAAAATTTCAAAATTTTCAAACCTTTTGAATTTTTCATGCATATATTGATTGATTAATTGATTATGATTGATGAATGCTTAAAATTTTAATAATGCTTTATTTATTGATTGATTTATAGCATGTTGTTTGATTTCTTAGAATTAGGTATAATTGAAGTTTGTGACGTGATCTTATTCTTTCATTGCTTCTATGATTATCTATTTCTAGAACTTTTGTTGAATCTTGATTGAAATTACAATCTTGAAAGCATGTTATGGATAAAGTTAAGAATAAGTGTGGGCGACTATCTATATAAAAGGTAATTAAAAAAAATTGTTTTCATAAAAAGAAAAGTGTTTTCATGATAGAGGAGAAGAGGTATTTCTGTAAAAAAAAAAAATCCATTGTTGTCACTCTTTTCTTAAACAAAAGGATTTAGTAACCCTTGGAAAGAGGATAAGAGGCATGAAACTACAGAAATATTGTCGCTCTGAAAAAATAAAATAAGGAGTCCTTCTAGACTGCTAGTAGCCTAAAAAATGAGAGTTAGTAACCCCTAAATCATGAACACTTTAGAGGTTAGTAACCGCAATTTTCTAAAAACAATTACCCTTGAAAATCTATTATAACCCACAATGACCCTTGATTTGTATTTATGACATTGCAATCTTTTGAGTAATGTAGAAAAAGAGGAAAACATGAGCTTATAGGAAGAAGTAGTTATAGAATGTGAAGAATGGTAAGAGATTAAAGGTACTTTGATTATGGCTACTTAAGAATGATGGAACTTATTATTTCTTGATCTTTTGAATTGAGTATTGCTATTATTCTTTGTTATTTTGATTTCATGATTGAATTGATTCTTTGATATATGTATGAATTCAAATTGATCTTTCGAAAAACTGATTTCTGACTAACTTACACATTGATTTGCTAAGTGACTAGCAAAGTTCAAGTGTAGGGGAAAATATGATTGAGCCAAAAACAACCCTATTTTTATGGCTATTTTATTATGCTTTTGGATCTATTTATGCTTAAAAATATGTTATTTTGATAGTATTTGTGTTTTGAGTCTTTATGAGATGTGAAATTGAGAATTTGTTAATTTTCACTATTTTTGGAGCTATTTTGATGACTTTTTACACATAATATATGAGCAAAATAATTTTGAGTATAGATTTGGAGATTCGAAGTTCGTGTTTGAAGATTTATTGAAGATAATTTGAAGATTTGAAGATCATTGAAGAATTATTTCAAGAAACAAGAATTGAAGATTGGAGTTTTAAATTGCGAAGGATTGAAGATAAGCTATGAAGAAGCCCAGAAGCTTTGGAATTTTGGATATTTTAATACTCAGCCCATATAAACCCACAATTGGAGTTAAAATCCCAATTTATGCCACACAAGCCCAAGGAAATATCCAATTCCCGCAAAATCCCGATACTAGTCCTATTAGGATTAGGATTCAGCGCAGTCTCGGTAAAAAGGCCATAACTTTCTTCTCATACCTCCGTTTTTAGGCCCGTGAGTATGCATTGGAAAGCTAATTCCGGGATCTACAACTTTTCTTTGAAGTCCAAGACCCAGTTCTGTCGTTTTCAAGCCCAAAATTGTCGTCGAAGTCTCTGCACTGTTCCAGAAAATTTCAGGATCCTAATTTCATTAGGATTTCGGCCTAGGAAGACTTTTAATCCAACTTGGAGACCAAGTCAGCCCTTAAACCGTCCTAGAGACCTTTCCTAAGTGTAATTGGAGTCTTTAGGGTTGTTTCCACTATAAATAGCCACCTTAGGTCTAGGTTTTTGATGTAGATGTAGATCTGGAGATTGTATTTTATTTTAAAGAATTGTTGAAGACATGGAGAAGCCTTGGAGCCGCCGGCCTTCCCTTCTTCTTCCCATCCATAGATAAGTTTTCTTCTTATTCTTTGGATGCTTACTCAATTCATGAGTGAGAAATCCTTTTCTTTTCTCAAATGTAGAATTTAATTGATCTCTTGACTTATATCATGGTGAGATTTTGTGTTTTCATATAAATTATTTTGGGTATTTCTTAATTCTCTGCATGAATTCTATGTTGCTTGTTTTGGTGGATTGGAGTCGACACTATCTTGATAAATTAAGTTGCACTAGATAAATTAAATCTTGAAGGATCTTCGGATTTAATTGTATGGTAGCAATTGGAAGCGAAGGATCTTCTTTCCAAGGGATTTAAGAATCAATGGGTGAGTAATTGCTTGTTGCGTTTGTAAATTACTAGATCTTAATGCTTTATTCTTGAGTAATTATCACACTAGATCAAGAGCTTTATCTAATCTAGATAATTTAGGATTAAATTCCAAACAAACTATCCATTGTTTTCATAATTTTTTGATATCAATGATCCATGTTATAGTTGTCAAGAAAGATATTAATTCTATGTTCGAGGGTTTTCTTAAGTATTTTCTCAATTTATTCACTGCTTTCTTATTAATTGTTTTCTTTAATTTTCTTGATTGTTTTCTTAGTTAATTTTAATTGTTAGTTTGCTTTGATTTAACTCTACTTTAAAAATTCTCTTTTATTTGATTGTTTCAAGAAAAAGCCTATCTATCTGTGGGATCGTCCCCTACTTGCCCTAGCTATCTTTAGTTTGCAATTGTTTGGATTTTTTATTTTTATGATTGCTTACGACCGATTAGGTGTCTTAACAATTGAAATGGTTTGAAAGGTGTTATTTAAGTGGACTTATTTGATCTTCGAACCAATTTGTCTTCTCAAGGCCTGGACATGATTTGAATTCGGCCTTTTGAGCAATTTGCTCCAAGGAATGGAAAGATCTCAATATGTCTCAAATTCAAATTTGTATCCACGAAAAAGAATGGGCTCTTTCAGGATCAATGAAATTTGGGGTTCTGAGTAGCATTGACAAAAAATCCAGTACTCATGTTATCACCTTTTAAGAAAACGCTCCAGTTTTGATCTTATCTTATCTTTTGTTCAAAACACAATTGTTTATTCGAAAGAATCTTGTTTTGCTCATTCAAACCTTTTATTAATCGGACACCCTTTGCTCATTGCCCAAGTGAAAATTATAGAGCGTTTTGTTAACTGGTTCTTAATGGTGATCACCCGATTCAGGAAACATTCACAGTCAAAAGAGCAACAATTTTAAAAATCATAAACATGATAAAATACAAATGACAAAAAGCTATGCAGATGCTATGCACGCGAGAAAAGAGTTCATCAGTCTCAGAAATTCCCTTCTTATGGCAGGCTCCCATTTCCCTTTGTCACTGCTTTGGGATTGTCAAGTTTTCTCCATGCGATCCCAGAGTTCTCTTATTGAATGGCTACTGTTTGAGCGAGAGCGACTTCACTGGCACGGTCTGGCTTCTGCTTCTTTCAAAGTATCTAAGGAAAGAAGGTCTTTGATCCCACTTTGCATCACCAATCTTTTCCGCTAACTTTACAATGTGCTTTCTCGAGTCACATGCTTTCCTGATGATGTTAGATTCCAACAAGTAAAATCTACAAGAAATGTATTGCCTATATACACAAAATGTATCTATTTACAAAGGATAAAGATAATGCAAGATGGATGTATATACTAGTGAATGGATAATGCATGGTTGATGCATATATACAAAGGAATGGACAATGCATGATGGATGCATGACATATACAAATGAATGTTATGATAACTTGACAAATTGTGAAGATGTGCATGATAATGAAACATGACATGGCAATCTATACTGATAAACAAATGAATAGTCATAGCAAACTATGTTAAGAACGATGCATGGACGTGCTTATGAAGATATGAAATGTTTACAGATGTACAATGCAACCTGCAAAACAAAAGAGTTATACGCATGCGTCTGCAAAGAGAGAACAACAAAAAATCAAAGAGCGGTTAGGAACTGGACATAAATATAAACAAACAACTGAAAATTAAAGAGAAATTGTGCCCCTTCTATCATTGATCAAAACATTTTCCTTGAAAAACTTTCGGACTGTGAATCCTTTGGGGCAGGTTAGTTCGCCTATTGTGAGCAATGCAATTGCTCACCATACGATCCAATTTTGTAAAAATGAGATAGCAAAGGTAAGAAATGTTCCTTTTGTGTACCTTCGTTCATCCTCATGGGATTGGCACTATCTAGGCTGGATATCTCTCAAGGCATCTACATGCTGGTGAGGCTTTACACTGGGTCTAAAGGTTCCCAGACTGTCCTCACTGTCGCCCAGTCTAGGCTAGTAAGGCCCCCAATCCTCGCCCACTATAGGCTCACTCGAAAGGGTTCAGTCTGAGTGGAGGTGTTTCACTAAAAACCCGCACAGTGGCTATCACCACACGAGGGCTAGTTACTTTGCCTCCTCCTAAATGGGTAAGAGCTCCTGTGTAAGCTCATGTAATGCAAAATGCAAGTTTATTAGTGCATGTGCGAAGGAACATACAAACCTTTATTAAGAACTGGACCTAAATCACTATACTACCCCCAAGAGAAACAAAGCAGAAAGGTTAGGCAAAATATATATACAAAAACATGAAAGCATGTAAGCATGAAAAAGTATAAAGATAGGCATGAATAAACAAGAATAAACAAGCAAACAACCAAATATGCAAACCCTGGTTAACTCTAAACTATCATTCAATTTGACTTTCTAACCTTCCCAGTGGAGTCGCCAAGCTGTCGCAACGTGCAATTAGGCTTCCAGAACCCTACCGTTTATGGTGTGATTAGGCACCTACCAAATTATTAGGCCTAATGTTACTCGACGCTTGGCTAGGGTTACATTAAATCTAATTAGTCTACAAACCAGAGATTTTGAAGAGTGCTTTACATGAGAATTCTATTTTGATCTTACTTTTGTTTCGAAATACACTAATGGGTACTAACAACTTGGCTGGAGATATTCCAAGCAATATTATGTCTCTTTTGAATGATTTTGTAGGAATTGGAGTTGTTTTGATACAAGGAGGGAAGCTCGTAGCTTACTTTTGTGGAAAAATTCCTAGTGCATTTCCACCCATTAAAGAGATTGAATTCAATCCACATGTCGTGCAATATCAGTTCATTGAGAGTTTTCCTTATGTGGTGCGATATAAGAAAGGTAAGGAGAATGTTGTGGCTGATGCATTATCAAGGAGGTATGTGTTACTTTACACACTTGAATATAAATATCTAGGATTTGAGTTTATTAAGGAATTGTATGCTTTGGATGCTTACTTTGGTGATATCTATAAAGCATGTGTTAAATCTGGTTTTGGAAAGTACTATATGCATGATGGATTTTTGTTTAAAGAATCTAGATTGTGTATTCCATCTAGTTCTATGCATGAGTTGTTATTGAGTGGGTACCATCAAATTCGCATGAAAGAGGGTGGTGCATATCAACCACATTTTATGGGTACATTTAATAGGTTTTCTAAGATGGCACACTTTACTGCATGTTCAAAGACTGATGACGACATTAATGTAGCTAACTTGTTCTTTAGTGAGATTGTTAGATTGCATGGAATGCCTAGAACCATTGTTTCTGATAGAGATGCTAATTTCTTAGGTCACTTTTGGAGAACTTTATGGGCTAAGTTAGGTACTAAGTTGATGTTTTCAACAACTTGTCATCCTTAAACTGATGGACAAACTGAAGTTCTTAATAGAACTTTATCTACCTTGCTTAGAGCTTTGATTAAAAAGAACTTAAGAACTTGGAAGGAATGTTTGCAACTTGTTGAATTTGCATATAATAGAAGCATACATAGTATTACTGGTTATTCACCTTTTGAAATTGTGTATGGTTTTAATCCTTTAACTCCTTTGGATTTGATGAGTTTATCTTTGAGTGTGCAAGTTGACATGGATGGTAAAAGGAAGGCCGAATATGTTAGAGAACTTCATATGAAGTTTAGAGCAAAGATTGAAAAGAAGACTCAACACTACATGAAGATGTCTAACAAGGGGCGCAAAGAAGTTATCTTTGAGCTTGGAGATTGGGTTTGGTTACATCTAAGGAAGGAGAGATTTCTTGAGAAGAGGAAATCTAAGCTTTTACCACGTGGAGGTGGTCCATTCCAAGTGTTGGAGAGGATCAACAACAATGCCTACAAGCTAGATCTTCCTAGAGAGTACGGTAATGTGAGTGCTACTTTTAATGTTGCTGATATGTCTTTGTTTGATAATGATGCAGATTTGAGGACAAATCCTTTTCAACGGGGAGGGGATGATGCGCCAAGGGCTTATCATGAAGATGACAATGGAGAGCATAGAAATAATGATCAAGGGCTGCAAGGAAGCATGGAGATGCATGAAGATCATGGAGATATCGATGAGCATGTTCCAAGCACAAAAAAGATGCCATTTGATCCATTAAAGATGCATATTGGTCCAATGACAAGAGCAAGAGCTAAGAGATTCAAGGATGCACTCATGGGCCTTGTTCGAAGTCATCTAGAAGATATGAAGGTCATTGATGCGCAATTGAAGAGCTTTGGTGATGATTTGAGCAAGCATTCATCCATTGATTCGAAGATCATCACCTTACTTGCAATCGATATGACATAGAGCTTGAATGTATAATTTCGGCTATTGTGGGCTTTATTCTATCTTAAATTAGCTTATTGTTATGTTTAGATGACATTAGCATTGGGTCTTGTTTGACTAAGTCCAATCATTGTTTAATTATGCCTTGTTATTTATTTTCCTAGTTAGACTTGGATTAGTTTTCCTTGTCTTTATTTTTGGGCTTGTAAGGCTTGATAGTCACCTATATAGCTTTAGGATAAGGTTAATTTCTTTCCTATGCCTATATAAGGGGATCAATCCCTCTTGTAAACACAAGTTATGTTTTTCAATCAAAGAGAGTTGTTTTGAGAATTTAGCTTCATTGTTCTAGTTTGAACATACTTAGGATTTCTTCAATCTTGTAGAGTCTTAGCAAACAATTAGATAGTGATTATCTAGTTGTGTTTCTTGTGATCTTAGGTTGTCAATTGCAGGTCTAATTGATCATCTAGGGCCGACGAAAGAAGATTGGATCTTTGGGAAGACTATCAAAATTCATCAAGTCTAGAAGTTGGAGTTTCAAGTTGATCTTTGGAGGAATTCTAGGGTAGATTTGAATCTATCACAACTAGATTCGTATCACTCTGGTTAAGCAGACTTTGTTAGATTTTGTCTTACCTTTGACAAGTTTAGGTTAATATTAGACTTAAAAACATGAATACGTAACAAATCGCATCTAGGTAAAAAAGATTAGTGGTGACTCCTAAAACTTAATTCGAAGGGTAGAATCCCCAGGTCGTCGGCGGCGGGTCCCCTGATCCCGCATGTTGCGAGATATATTTATTTCAACAATATTATGATTTCTAGTTTGTTAAATTTATTTTTTCACGTTAATATTTTACTTATACTAACATGATTGCTATTGTTATATTTAATTTCCTTGTTTCCTTGATTAACAATTAAAAATAACCTGCAATATTTTCTTGTTATAGTTCTGACAGGTTTCGCCTTGAGTTAGTGCAACATTTTGATAGGACTGAATCAAGGTATTCCATGCCACTTTTCACGATTTCATATTCATAACATTTTAAAAACTGAAAATTAACCATTCTAAAAATCTTGGATTCTGTTTAATGAAAATGAAAAATAAGTGATGAAATATTAAGCATTTTTTTTAATCGACCCGTGATTTGAACCGCCCAAGCCACCAGTCGGTGGTCCGACCGATGGTTGGTTCGATTGTCACTTTTGATGTATATTTGCTATTTTATGGTATAAATATTAAATATATCAAATATATATCAACTAAAATTGTTTGGCATAGTGGTAAAAATAATTTCTTTCATTGAAATCCTACCAAATTAAAATATTTTTTAACATTTTAAACATAAAAATCTGGTTCAACCGGTCGGACCACCGGTCCAATTACCCGGATTAACCGGTTTTATTCGGTTTTTGACCAAAGTAAAAAATAAAAAGTATTTACCATCTTGTTCAGACCGGATAGGCCCCAGTACCCGGTTCAACCAGTCAAACTAACTGGTCCGGTCCGGTTTCCAAAAGCATGATATTAAGTATTAAATTTTGTAAGATTGAATTTAATAAATATTGAATTCATATTAAAAAATTGTTTGATATTTGACTAAAAATTGAATTTTTAATATTATTCTGTTGTTTGATAACATAAAAGTTGAAAAACGATTATTACTTTGAAAATCAATATCCATAAATTAAGGATATGCAATAAGGATAATTGAAAAATTCTTTTTGACTCTTCAACTTGACCCTCCTAATAATTAAGGAAACAAATTAAATCCAAATTTAGCCCCTAGTTATAAATCCAGGTTTAGCCCCGAGTCATCGCCTTGGCGGCCTCAGTTGTCGACCTCGGCCAAGGCGATGACTCGGGAAACATGGTTTTGGCTAAGCCCTATTTTAAAGATTCATAGGCCTTGTTTGAAATGTATTTTAAATTTAGGTTTTAAGTTTTAATATTGAAATTGTTAACCTCCAACTTAATTTTATGATTGTTCACTCATTGGCTATTCGTATTTGTTATTTCTTTTTATTAACGTTTTTAGGTATATAGTAGTCTTTCCGTGTTTTAGGATCGTTATGGTGGAACCTCGCTTTTTTTGAAGCCTTGACTAGTAGATTGATTTTTGTCACTTTATGTAAAACATTTCTGTGGGTCCCACCAAAACTCGATTAGTCTGGATAGTATCGTATTTTAGCTTCTCGATATGTTATGGACTTTTCAGTGGTTGTACGTACGGAAATTACTTTATGTAGAATATTTAAATAGATATTCTTTAAGATGTCGCATATTAATGATGGCGTTTTCGTAAATAAGTTTAAATTTTGAAAGTTAGTTAAAAACTAAATATTAATTATTTAGATTTGTTATGACCGGATTTATTGCATTTTATAAACTTTGAGCTTGTTAAAAATTATCATTTTATCCTTGCAGAGCCTTGGAAAAAATGGAAAAATTCTAACCTAAAAGAATTTAACTCAAGGGTTTGCGGCGGTTGCCACATACCGAGTTTTAAATCGGGGTGTGACAAAATACTTACTTGGGTTCTAAATTGATACGAATCTAGTTGTGATAGATTCAAATCTACCCTTGAATTCCTCCAAAGATCAACTTGAATCTCCAACTTCTAGACTTGATGAAATCGATAGTCTTCCCAAAGATCCAATCTTCTTTCGTCGGCCTAGATGATCAATTAGACCTGCAATTGACAACCTAAGATCACATGAAACACAACTGGATAATCACTATCTAATTGTTTGCTAGGACACTACAAGATTGAAGATATCCTAAGTATGTTCAAACTAGAACAATGAACATAAATTCTCAAAAGAACTCTCTTTGATTGAAAAACTTAACTTGTGTTTAAAAGAGGGGTCGAATCTCTTATATGGCCATAGGGGTCGACCTTTACCCCAATCCTAAAGCAATATGGGCAGCAATGAAGCCTTACAAGCCCAAAAATAAAGACAAGGAAAACTAGTCCAAGTCCAACTAGGAAAAATAAATAACAAGGCATAATTAAACAAGGATTGAACTTAGTCAAACAAGGACAAATCCTAATGTCATCTAAACATAACAATAAGCTAATCTAAGATAAAATAAAGCCCACAATAGCCGAAATTATACATTCAAGCCCTAAGTCATATCAATTGCAAGTAAGGTGATGATCTTGGAATCAATGGATGAATGCTTGCTCAAATCATCACCGAACCTCTTCAATTGCGCATCAATGACCTTCATATCTTCTAGATGAGTTCGAAAAAGGCCCATGAGTGCATCCTTGAACCTCTTAGCTCTTGCTCTTGTCATCGGACCAATATGCATCTTTAATGGATCAAATGGCATCTTCTTGGTGCTTGGAACATGCTCATCGATATCTCCATGATCTTCATGCATCTCCATGCTTCCTTGCAGCCCTTGCACATCCTTTCCATGCTCTCCATTGTCATCTTCATGTCCATGAATAAGCCCTTGGCGCATCATCCCCTCCCCCTTGAAAAAGATTTATCCTCAAATCTGCATCATTATCAAACAAAGACAAATCGGCAACATTAAATGTAGCACTAACATTACCATACTCACTAGGAAGATCTAGCTTGTATGCATTGTTGTTGATCCTCTCCAACACTTGGAATGGACCATCTCCGTGGGGTAAAAGCTTGGATTTCATCTTCTCAGGAAATCTCTCCTTCCTTAGATGCAACCAAACCCAATCTCCAGGTTCAAAAATGACTTCTTTGCGCCCCTTGTTAGCCATCTCCATGTAATGTTGAGTCTTCTTTTCAATTTTTGCTCTAACCTTCTCATGAAGTTCTCTAACATATTCAGCCTTCCTTTTACCATCCATGTCGACTTGCACACTCAAAGGTAAACTCATCAAATCCAAAGGAGTTAAAGGATTAAAATCATACACAATTTCAAAAGGTGAAAAACCAGTAGTACTATGTATGCTTCTATTATATGCAAATTCAACATGTGGCAAACATTCCTCCCAAGTTCTTAAGTTCTTTTTAATCAAAGCTCTAAGCAAGGTAGATAAAGTCTTATTAACTACTTTAGTTTGACCATCAGTTTTAGAATGACAAGGTGTTGAAAACATCAACTTAGTACCTAACTTAGCCCATAAAGTTCTCCAAAAGTGACTTAAGAACTTAGCATCTCTTTCAGAAGCAATGGTTCTAGGCATTCCATGCAATTTAATAATCTCCCTAAAGAACAAGTTAGCTACATTAATGGCATTATCAGTTTTAGAACATGCAATAAAGTGTGCCATCTTAGAAAACCTATCAACCACAACAAAAACAGAATCTTTACCTCTCCTAGAACGAGGCAAACCTAACACAAAATCCATGAGGTTTAGATGTAGATTTAGCTTGTGAACAAACAATACAATTTGAAACATGCTTTCCTACATCATATCGAATCTTAAGCCAAAAGAAGTGTTCATGGAAAATCTCATATGTTCTATCAACACCAAAATGACCCATTAAACCCCCTTCATGCGATTCCCTCATAAGCACATCACGCAAAGAATAAGAAGGAATACATAATCTAGATTCCTTAAACAAAAATCCATTATGCATATAATACTTCCCAAAACCAGATTTAGCACATGATTTATAGATAACACCAAAGTAAGCATCCAAAGCATACAAGTCCTTGATAAACTCAAATCCTAGAAATTTAGATTCAAGTGTGGAGAGTAACACATACCTCCTTGACAATGCATCAGCCACAACATAAGGAAAACTCTCAATGAACTCCATCCACTTAGCATGTCGTTTATTCAACTTTTGTTGGCCTTTAGTACTTCAAGCTCTCATGATCAGTGTGAATCACGAACTCTTTAGGCCACAATTAGTGTTGCCACGTTTGTAATGCTCTCACAAGAGCATACAACTCCTTATCATAGGTTGGATAGTTCAATGCAGCCCCATTCAATTTCTCACTAAAATAAGCTACATGCTTTCCTCCTTGCATCAAAAAAGCTCCAATTCCTACACCTGATGCATCACATTCAATTTCAAAAGTAGAATTAAATTTAGGTAAAACAAGCAAAGGAGCTTTAGTAAGCTTAGTCTTTAATGTCTCAAATGCTTCTTGTTGTTCTAGACTCCATTTGACTGGTGCATTCTTCTTCATCACACTTGTTATGGATGCTGCCAAGGTGCTAAAGTCCTTAACAAACCTCCTATAAAATCCAGCCAAGCCATGGAGTGATCTCACTTTACCAACATTGGTTGGTGTTGGCCAATCTTTGATGGCTTTGATCTTCTCTTCATCAACTTCTATACCCTGCGCACTCACAACAAAACCAAGGAAAACAAGCCTATTTGTGCAAATGGTGCACTTTTTAAGGTCAGCATATAACTTCTCAACCCTAAGTACATCTAACACACATCTCAAATGCTCAACATGGTCCTCTAAGGTTTTGCTATACACAAGTATATCATCAAAATAAACAACAACAAACTTACCAATAAAAGCTCTCAAAACATGGTTCATTAGCCTCATAAAAGTACTAGGTGCATTAGTCAATCCAAAAGGCATAACTAACCATTCATACAATCCAAGCTTAGTTTTAAAGGCAGTTTTCCATTCATCACCATCATTCATGCGAATTTGATGGTACCCACTCTTAAGATCAATCTTAGAAAATAAACAAGCACCATGCAATTTATCTAACTTATCATCTAATCTAGGAATAGGGTAACGATACTTGACTGTTATGTTGTTCATAGCTCACCAATCAACACACATTCTCCAAGTTCCATCCTTATTTGGAACTAGCAACACAGGAACAACACATGGAGAAAGGCTTTCTCGCACATAACCCTTTTCAAGCAACTCACCAACTTGTTTCTCCAATTCATTTGTCTCATCAGGATTTGTCCTATAGGCTGACCTATTAGGTATTTACACCCCAGGGATGAAGTCAATTTGATGCTCAATTCCTCTAATTGGTGGCAATCCACTAGGAATTTCCTCGGGAAACACATCTGCATAATCGCTCAAAAGAGAAACAATATTACTTGGAAGTTCTCCAGCCAAGTTGTTAGTGCTCATAAGTGTATTTTGAAACAAAAATAAGATCAAAATAGAATTCTCACGCAAAGCACTCTTAATCTCACTCTTAGTAGCTAACATACACTCTCCAACAACTTTCTTTGAACTATCTTTCTTTTCTCCCAAAACAGGTTTAGTGTCATCGCAAATAACACCTAAACTAGGTTCGGACTTACTCTTCTCCATAGCCATAAATTCAGCCTCTAATCTAGCAAAATCATCTCTTAATTTCAAGTGATCTTTTAAAGCTTCTTGAGGTGATAAAGGAACTAAAGAGATAGGAATCTTACCACACATAAAAGAGTACTTGTTTGTCTCATCATCATGTTGCACCTTGTTGTCATATTGCCATAGCCTCCCAAGCAACACATGACAAGCTCGCATTGGCAAGATATCGCACAAGACATCTTCTTTGTACCTGCCCAAAGAAAAAGTAACCAAAACTTGTTTGTTAACCCTAATTTCTTCTCTATCATTGAACCAACCTAAGCTATAGGGTTTAGAATGCTTAGAAGTCGGTAGTTGTAACTCCTTCACCAAATAAACACTAGCTATGTTTGTACAACTCCCACCATTAATAATCACACTACTAGGTTTTCCATTCACATAGCACCTACTGTGAAACAAGTTCTCTCTTTGATTTTGCACATCCCCTTTCACATATGCACTTAAAGTTCTCCTAGCAACCAAACTCTTAAGTGGAACTAACTCATCACCATCATCAATTGCAACCTCATCATCGTCCCTATCATCATCACCATCCCCACTAGAATCAAAAGTGAAATCACCTTCCTCTTCACTCAAAAGCTCACTATGCTCATTGAAATACATCACCTTCTTATTAACACATTCTTTAGCATAGTGACCAAATCCTTGACACATAGTGACCAAATCCTTGACACTTAAAACACTTAATGTGAGATTTAGATGATGAACTTGAAGAACCCTTACTTTCAATTTTAGGACTTACAAACCCCTTTTGCGCAATCTCCTTCTCCTTGTATGGAGTTTTCTCATCTTTCCTAATAGGAGTTTTCCTTGAGCTACTTGATGATGTTAAACCCCTTTTGGCCGCACTCTTCCTCTTCACTTGACCCTCGGCCTTCAAAGCATGTTGCAACATCTCCTCTAAATCATAGTGTTGTTGTATCTCCACAATATCATGAATTTCCCTATTCAAACCCGAAAGAAATCTAGCCATAGTAGCTTGTGGAACTTCTTCAATTTCAGCCCTAGACATCAACAACATCATCTCCGAATAGTACATCAACACTCTTAGACCCTTGTCTCAATGCTTGCAATCAAAGATAAAGAGAATTGATGTAGTAACTTGGCACAAACCTCTTCCTCATAGCACTCTTCAAATATGCCCATGTGTCAATTGGTCTTTCCCTATATCTCCTCCTAGATTGCACCAATTGATTCCTCCAATTTAAAGCATTCTCAACAAACTCAAGGATAGCAATTTGTACCTTCCTAGATTCGGCATAAGGATGGTAATCAAAGTACATATCCAACTTAGATTCCCAATCAAAATAATCCGCTGGAACTCCCTTTCCATTAAACTCAGGAATTGTGTACTTGATGTTGTCTTTATGCTCCTCTCTATCAACAACCCTTCTAGTCCGCAAGTTGTTCATATAAGCTTGACCTCTTTCTTCTTGCTTTCTCAATCTATCTAATGGACCTCCGCTAGCAACTTGCCTTTGAATTTGAGGCTCCCTAGCTTCATCTCCCAATTCAACTCCCCTTGGTGGTGGTAATTGAGCAGGATTAGCCCTATGTTGATTTTGGCCTTCTCTTACTTGTTGTACTTCTTGTGCCAAGGTATTCATCCTTTGATCAAATTGAGTTGACATAGTATCCATTCATTGCAATAGATTTTGCAACAAAGTAGCCAAATCGGCTTCCTGATTTCCTCTTTGATTTTCTCCATCTTTTCTATCCCCCATTGTACCTGCAATAAAAAGTTAGTAAAAATAAAGAAAATCCTCTCAATTAGTGTGTGTGTGTGTGATTACCAACAAGTGCTCTAGTGTTTGCACACAACTAAGTGGGTTGGCAGCCCTCTATCTCTCTGGATGATCTCACATAATTTCTGCCATTTCCACTCCTTTTAGCTTCAATAGGCCTAATAAGAACAACTTGTAAGGATTACTTCGCTCTTCTCGTGACCTACTTGAGGAACAAACAATTAGTAGCAAAACTAGAGTGAATCAAAGGTAAGTGATCTAGACAAAAAATTTATGTTTTAACCTACGGAAGGTCGAACTCAACCTGGATAGGGTCGAATCATGCTTAATTGTGAACAAAAACTTCTTGTTTCAACCTGCGGAAGGTCGAACTCAACCTGAAAAGGGTCGAAACAACACCCTTATCGCAATTCAACTCAATTCAAGCTCAAAATCCTATTTTGTACCACTTAGTTTTCTCAACTTGAATTCGATGAGTCTCAAACTAAGAATCCTTCAAATTAACACTTCAATTAAGATCAATTGTACACAAAACACAAAATTCCCAATTCCAATCAACCAAGAACCCTAATTGAAACTCAAGAACCCTAATTATGAACTCAAGAACCCTAATTTTGAATTCAATGAGCTCCAAACTGAAATTATTTAAATTAACTCTTCAATTGCAGCAAAAGCTTCCCAAAATCCTCAAACACACTTTCAATTCCACTCAAGTTTCTCCAATTAGGGCTAATTGCAACAAATTAGATCGATTGCACAGATCAAGAACCCTAATCCCTGAAAAATTCGATAACTTTTTTTTATATATTTTTTTTGAATTTTCACTATTTTTCCAAGAAAGATCAAGATTTAAAAACACCAAATCTAAAATTTCAGCCAATGCCGACTACTAAGGAATACATAACAAAAATCACAAGTTTCTGGTCGAATTTTTTTATATATATATATTTTGATATAACCCTGATGTATTAGGACTCCAAATCTGAAATTTCAAAGCAATCCGACGACTAATGAATTAACAACAAAAATCGAAAGTTTCTGAATTTTTCAAACTTGAAATTTGCGATATGAACTTTGATGGATGAAAAAATTTATGAATGATGAATAGACAGATAGATTTACCGATTGAAAATGAAAACCTATGCTCTGATACCAATTGATACGAATCCAGTTGTGATAGATTCAAATCTACCCTTGAATTCCTCCAAAGATCAACTTGAAACTCCAACTTCTAGACTTGATGAAATCTAGTCTTCCCAAATATCCAATCTTCTTTCGTCGGCCCTAGATGATCAATTAGACCTACAATTGACAACCTAAGATCACAAGAAACAAAACTAGATAATATCTATCTAATTGAATTCTACACTACTAAAAAACGCTGATATAGAGGCGTTTATTTAGCGGAGTTTAGCCAAAGCCGCTATATGATTTTCTGAAATTGACTATAGCGGCGTCTGAAATGAACACGCCGCCATTTAGTGACGTTTTGATAGGAAGACGCCGCCATATTAATATATGGAGTGAGAGATTTTTTTTCTCTTTTTTTTTGGAGGGAAAAATTCCCTCCCCACTAAAACAAAAAAAGTTTTCAACTCTACACCTATAATATATAGCAGCGTTTTGACATCAGACTAGCGGCGTCTGGGAAAGGAAACGCCACCATTTCAATATATGGAGGAAGAGATTTTTTTCCCTTTTTTTTGGAGGGAAAAATTCCCCCCTCCCCCTAAAACAAAGAAATTTTCCAACTCTACGCCTATAATATATAGCGGCGTTTCCTTTCCTTGACGCCACTAATTAGTGGCGTCTAAGAAAGGAAACGCCGCAATTGTAATTTATGGAGTGAGAGAACTTTTTTTTCTTTGTTTTGGAGGGAAAAATTCCGTCGCCTATAATATATATGACAGCGTTTATTTGGTAAACGCCACTAAGCAGTGGCGTTTTTTGCTGTAAACGCCACCATATATAATTTTTTTAAAAAAAAAACACCAATATTTTGTCAGTTTTTATATGAATATAAAATATATATATTTATATAATAAAACAATTTATTATATATAGCGGCGTTTGGTTTTCAAGACGCCACTATCTTCAAAATTTATTTCGCCAAAACGACGTCGTTTTGGCTTGTTCAGACAGCTTTTAGCCAAGTCGAGAACAACCTTCTTCATTCTACAAATTCCGGCCAAAATGATCCAATTCTCTGGAAAAAAAAAAGGGAAATCCGACCATTTGAGCTAACTCTTGCTTAATCAAGCCTAAACCCCATACTATTGACTCTTTTTCCATCCAATCTAATGGGTTTTCTTCATTCTTCATAGTCTAATCTAGTTGTGGAGAAGAAAAGAGAAGACAAAGCTCCAATTTCATTCTTCATACCATTCGGGTTTGTCTTTTTCCTTTAGTTGTTTGATTTTTGTTGACTTTAATGGAATTTTGGTGTTTGATTTATGTCTAGCTTGTTAGAATTTAGAATTTTAGAGAAACTAATGATATGACCATGAACTTAGAAATTTAGAGAGACCATGAATATTTGTGTTGTTATGTCATATAGTAATGTTTTAGGTTGTTGTAGAATATAAATATTTCCTATTTATCCAAGTTCGTTTGATGATGTTGTTTAGCTTTATGCATTAGCTTTCAATGCCATGTATTGATTTATGATTTTGTTCAATGCCATCCATGTATTTATCCGATTAGAAACACGTGATTTATGTTTTCGTTAAATGTAAATTTGGTGAGGATTTGTTACTTAATGGTGATTGTTATTGAAACGTTGATGTTAGTATAGCATTTCATTATCTTTGAACACTTTGCCTTTGTAATTTGTTAGGATAAAATAAACGTGCAATGGACAAGAGCTGGATGCAAAAGGACAGGTGTGATCTTGTTTATGAAGCAGGGTTAGAACAGTTCCTTGATTTTGCTTTAGAGAAAAAAAGTAGAGGTCTCGAAATAGTGTGCCCATGTGCTAAGTGTAAAAACGGTTTGTGGCATCAGAGAGACATTGTCCGAGAACATTTAATTGTTGATGGCTTTGTAAGAGGTTATAAGGAGTTCGTTTGCCATGGTGAGGATTTGCCTACTAAAAATTCAAGTATGCCGGCTACTTCTTCCACGGCTAGTTCAAGTTTAGGAGGTTACATCTTACGAGATGACATGAGGGGATTGTTGCGTGATGCTTTGAACATGCATGACCGACAATCTTGCCATGAATCTGATCAAGTTGGAAGTGATGCAAATGTAGGTGATTTAAACGAAGATACAAGGGACGAAGAACCTACTATAGAGGCTACAAACTTTTATAAGTTACTTGAAAGCATGAATGAGCCACTTTACCCGGATTCCAAAGTTTCAAAGTTGTCCTTTTCAATAAAGCTCTTGCACTAAATGCTTGTCTGGTATGACGGGAAAAGCTTTAGACTTGGTTTTAGAGTTGTTGCGAGATGTATTTCCCTTTGCAACAATTCCTACTTCTCTTTATCAGTTAAAAAAGATCATTGGTGATTTGGGGTTTTCCTATAAGAAAATTCATAGTTGTCGCCAAGATTGAATGTTGTATTGGGGAGATAGAGCAGATCAAGAGTCTTGCCATGTCTGTGGAAGTTCTCGGTGGTTACAACCCAACTCTGGTGAATCTTTGAATAGGGAGGATGTTGTTGCGAAGCGGGGGAAATCAAGGCTTGTAAAGGTATTGCGGTATTTTCCGTTAATCCCAAGGCTGCAGAGGCTTTTCATGTCCTCTAAGACTTCGAAGTCTATGACGTGGCATGCCGATGGCCGTTCCAATGATGGAAATTTGAGGCATCCAGCAGATTCGTTAGCCTAGAAGGATTTTGATTCTAGGTATCCGGATTTCGCTTCGGAACCTAGAAATGTTCGCCTTGGACTTGCATCTGATGGGTTTAATCCGTTTAAGACAATGAGTAGTACGTACAGTACATGGCCAGTAGTCTTAATTCCTTACAATCAAGCACCTTGGATCAGTACGAAGCAATCTTCTTTCATCTTGTCTATCATAATTTCAGGGGAGAAAGCTCCGGGGGATGATATCGATGTGTAGTTGTAACCTCTCATTGAAAAGTTGAAGCAATTATGGGATGGAGTCCTTACTTACGATGCAGCACGAAAACAGAATTTTCACCTCCGTGCTGCATTATTGTGGACCGTGAATGACTTCCCTGCTTATGCTAATTTATCCGGATGGAGTACTAGAGGTCGTTTTGCTTGTCCCTATTGTGCGGGCGAAACATGTTGCAACTGGTTGAGGCATGGTAAGAAGTTTTTTTATTTGGGACATCGGAGGTGGTTGGAGGCAGGCCATCCCTTTAGATCGCAGAAGCGTGCTTTTGACAACACAGTGGAATTACGGGAAGCACCTTTAATTACCTCTGGATCCGACATTTTGGAGATGTTGAATGGTTGTGAATTCTCATATGGCAAGGGGAAAAAGAAGAAAGCTGCAAAAAGAAGAAGGAATATCGAAGAAGGTGGCGTTTCTACTCAAACCAGAGGTGGTGATGATGGTGTTGGCTCAAATGAGGCATCTTTGTGGAAAAAGAGGAGTATTTTCTTTGATTTGATTTATTGGGAACACAATCTACTGCGTCACAACCTTGGTGCCATGCATATTGAGAAGAACGTCTGTGATAACATCCTCGGCACCATTCTTGACATGGATGGGAAATCAAAAGACGATCTAAATAGTCGTCTAGACTTAGTTGAGATGGGAATCCGACCTGATCTTCATCCCCAATTGGATCAGAATGGAAAGAGAAGCATTCCTCCAGCCGTATATGTCATGTCTAAAAAGGAGAAGGAGATCTTTTGTCAAGTTTTGAAGGACATCAAGGTTCCAGATGGTTTTTCCTCAAATATATCTAGATGTGTGAATGTCAGTGACCGGAAACTGTATAATTTGAAGTCACATGATTGTCATGTCTTAATGCATGACTTACTTCCAATAGCCTTGCGGTCATCAATGCCGAAGAGAGTGACTACAGTCATAATTGAGCTTTGTAACATATTCAAAGCTCTATGTGCTAAGGTTCTCAAGGTAGATGAGCTGGACAAACTTCAAGAACGCGCCGCATTGGCTTTATGCAATCTAGAGAAGGTGTATCCTCCTAGCTTTTTCACTATAATGGTGCATTTAGTTATTCACTTTCCATTACAAGCAAAACTTGGTGGACCGGTTTCTCCTAGGTGGATGTATCCGATAGAAAGGTACTACTTCAATTTCCACAAAAGCAAGTTATTTATTTTCAATATGGTGGAAAAGATTTAACTTGTACTATTGTTTTCGTAGGTTCTTAGGTAAGTTGGGTGCCTACGTGCTAAACAAATGGTTTCTGGAAGGTTCAATTGCCGAAGGTTACTTGGCAGAGGAATGCATGACATTCTGTTCTAGATATCTTGAAGGAATCGAAACTCGATTTAATAGACCATCAAGAAATCCTGGTTGCTCGGAAAATGATAATGACGCTCCTTATTTATTCGAAAGTGGTGGTGAAAAATTTGGCGGGTTTGAATATGTCAAGTTAGATCATATATCAAGGACCCAAGGACATCGATACGTTCTTTTCCACCACGATGCGATTGAGCCATTTAAAAGGTTAGTATAAACATTCTATAGCATAAACATATGTTTTTACATCTTAGTACTAATTCTACTTCTTTTTAAGTTTAGAAACTACAAGAGAAGCTTGGTCATCAACAACCGTTCTCGACGACCTAACCAACGTGATGTTGATAAGTTATTCACGGAGACGTTTCTTGATTGGTTACGGCAACAGGTAAGTTAATTACCTTGGTCAATATTATTATGTTACTTACAATGGGTTGTATCTAAGTTACTTATATATGGATTACCTTCAGGTTAACGATGGGCTTCAAGTTTCTAAAGAAGTTGGAATTCTTGCTCGAGGTCCAAAGGAGATTTTGAAAAGATACAAGGCATATTCCATCAATGGATATCGGTTTAAGGTCAAACAATTTGAGAGCAAGGGCCGAACGCAAAATTCTGGAGTAGTTGTCACTTCGTCAAAAACAAGTTATGCTAGTTCTCGAGATTTGAACCCTCTAGAAGGAAACCTTGACTACTATGGAGTGCTTAATGATATCATTGAATTAGATTATGTTGAAAAGTATAGGGTTGCCTTGTTTCGATGTAAATGGGCTGATGTGAATAGTTCTAGAGGTGTTAGGAAAGATGAGTTTGGGTTTACTCTAGTCAATTTTGATCGGCTCATTCATACAGGTGATCATGTTGTTGATGACCCTTATGTTTTCTCCTCTCAAGTTAAACAAGTTTTCTACTCGCAAGATCCGATCGAACGAGCTTGGCATGTTGTTGTTCACAATACACCTAGTGATAATTTTGACATGGGTGGGGAATCCTCCAATGAGCCAGGAACGGAGTTTTTTCCATCCAATGTAATGGTTGACGAATCCGATATGCAATGGATTCGACATGATGTTGAGTTAGATGAATAACATGTTTAATTTTGTAAATGCTTTGTTTGTTCTCATTTTGCAAGGTCAACTTATCATTTATTGTGTTTATGCTATGTATATGAATTCCATTTGGAAGTAGCATTGTGTAATTCAATTTCTTTGGTAATTTAGTTGAGTTCTTATACCATTTTGATTTAATTTTACTTCTTAGATTTTATTTTTGTCGATTATAATATTGAATACCATTTAAATTGTCACTATAAACATTAAGAATTGTTTATTATTGCCCAAAAATTGCTGGAAAATAGTGGCGTCTATTGAAGAAAACGCCCCTATTTAGCGGCGTCTAGCGGCGTTTACTAAACAAAACGCCGCTATATATAATTTCTAAATATAATTTCATTACATATATTATCTCTATATACTTATGTATCAAATAGTGGCGTTTCACACCTCAGACGCTGCCATATATAATGAAATTGAGGAAACTTTCTGGGGTTGCCTGGGCAACCCCACCCGTGCCCAGGCAACCCCAGGAAGTTTTATCAATTTCATAATATATGGCGGCGTTTTCTTTATGAAACGCCGCTATTTTAGTGGTGTTTCAAGACCCAAACGCCGCCATATATATTGAAATTGAGGAAACTTACTGGGAAGTTTCCTCAATTTCACTATATATGGCAGCGTCTGAGCTTTGAAACGCCACTAAAATAGCGGAGTCTGGGAGATAAAACGCCGCTATTTTAGTAGCGTTTCATAGCTCAGACGCCGCCATATATAATGAAATTGAGGAATTTTACTGGGGTTGCCTTCATTATATATGGTGGCGTCTGAGGTGTGAAACGCCGCTATCTGATACTAAAGAGCAAAACGCTATCGTTTTTTGCCCTAAACCATCAGAAAAGGCTAAATTTGCCTAAGTTTGTTTTCTTCCTAACACTTACAATTTTTTTCCTCTCTTCTCTTCTAACCCTCGACTCATTCCCTCCGCCTAAATGAATATTCCTAATTTTCAAATACCCAAATCTAGTCTAAATCCCTAATTTTCCTCTCTTCTTTTCTAACCCACGTCTCATTCCCTCCGCCTCCCACCTTCACTTCCAAAATCCCAACAGCGAAGGCTCGCCCCTCCGCTAGTCTTCGAGTAGCAATTACGGCTAATCTCCCGTGATGAAATCATCCAGGTTCTCTTTCTTGTTCTTCGATCCTTTTCCATTTCCCCCAATTTGTTTGTTTCTCGGAAAAACCCAAGAATTTGCTTAAATCCTTAGAATGTCTGAAAAGGAATATCGCTTTGGAGCAAGATCTGAACCATACTTCATAATGAATGCCTAAATCCTTTCACTGTTCTTCTTTCTCCTTTTCTGGAAATTCTTCAGCATTACATTTTGTTTCTTATGCCGTAATTTATCTAAGCTTTTTTTTACACTTGAGCAGTGTACACCGTGCTTCCAGAAAACGTAGATAGATTAGAGAAGCAGAGAAGTTGAGGTAAAACAATTGTTTGTTAATATTTAATTGGGATTTTTTGCACTGTGATTGGGACCGAATATTTTTTGTTGCTAAGAATGTCTATAGTAAATGGTTGGGGGTTTGATTTATAGTAATTTACCTTGCTGCATTTTTAAAGAATGTAAATATTAATCTTGGTTGCTGCTGTTACTTTTGTTCTTAAATTTAAACAAGTTCAACAAATTGTTTTCTCCTATGACATGCAAATTCTCAATGGATTTCTTTATAGAGAAAAAAAGAAGATGTTGGGCGTCTTAACGTGTACAAGACGCATACAAGAAGAAATGGAACACCCGTAAACGAAAAAGTCGGGGATGTTTTGGTGAGTTTTCCAATTTTGAATGAAGCAATTGTGGTCATTTAATGTGTATTATTTCTGTTTGCAAGTGGCTCTAACATGTGGTTATTTGTAATTGTTATTATAGAAAAGGATAGATCAATTGCAGACAACCACATCTACGGAGGATACACAGAATTTGTCAAAGGATGAAGTTGAAAGCAGAATTTTGGTTGAGGTGTTAGGGGAAGAACAACCTGGCCGAGTCAGATGTCTTGGATTGGGGGTCACACCAAAAGACATCTTTAAAGACAATGCTCATATGTTCACGGCCTATTCAAAAGGGAAGATCTTCATCAGAGGTTCAGCAGCTAAGAGAAGAAATGCAGGTTCGAAATTTAAATTGCATTGCTTTCTAATTTGATGAAAACTGGATATTACAATATTGGACTGTTTTTCTCATTTTGATTGGACATGGGCTATTTTCGTCGTTTTAAATTTATTTCTGGCTTTTGTGTGCAGCGAAGGAAATTACAAAGCCAATAAGAGATTGCAAGAATTGAAGAAGAGAGACGAGCGGAGAGACAAGCGCTTGATCGTTTGACTGCTGAAAATGCTCGAATTTCCTCCAAACTAGATAAGCTCATGATGTTTGTTGTACAAAAATTCCCTGATTCTATAGATGTTGTGACGGAGAGTTCACCACAGGTAATCACATTTCCATTTTCATAATTGATCAAATTTAATGTATGTAAAAGTCTTTGACCCTAAACTGATTTTCTAATTATATTTTTTAGTAGGGCACTCAAAATGCTAATACTAGTGGCGGTAGAGATGGCGATGGCGATGGCGATGGTGGTAACTTTTTTGTCAATACTTCAATTTCCAGTGCACAATCACGTTATGGTAAACAAGTAGATACAATATGATTTTTTTGATTCCATAAATTTCTTTAATCATGTGAGGTTGATGTAACACTGGAACAATAGAGATATTTTAGTGAAATTGTGTATAGAACAAATTTTATAATTATGCTACTTTGAATACCATTTGGATGTAATGTAATGAACTTCCTTTGTTAATTAAGTGTAATTCTTAAAAATTTCATTTCAATTATAGCTTCTGATATTTTATATTTTGTTCTATTATCGTATAGAATAACTCCCACTCACCCTAAATTTTCCTATAAATGAAAGCCCTGATTTGGAGTATGTGTGAAAAGAAAACGCCCTTATTTAGCGGCGTCTACAGAACAAAACACCCTTATTTGGCGGCGTCTAGAGAACAAAACGCCCTTATTTAGCGGTGTCTAAAGAACAAAACACCCTTATTTAGCGGCGTCTAAAGGAAAACGCCCTTATTTAGCGGCGTCTGCAGATAAAGACGCCGCTATATTTAACTGCTTCCAAAAATAATAATATTATTAAATTGCATATGGCGGCGTTTAGACGCCCCCAAATAGTGGCGTCCAAACGCCGCAATATGGAATTCAGAAAATATAATTTTCGCAAACGTGTCCAGATAGCGGCGTCTAGACGCCGTTAAATAGTTGCGTGGCGTCTAGACGCCGTTAAATAGTGGCGTCTAGACGCCGCTATATATTATTTTTAAAAAAAATTTAGTGATTTCGGAAAAATTGTATTACGGCGTCTAAACGCCTCTAACTTGCGGCGTTTAAACGCCGTTATACGAATAGCGGCGTTTAGGACATAGACGCCGCAAAATAAGGGCGTTTGTTATAACGGCGCCTCTAGCGGCGCCGTTTATGACGCCGTTATTTAATATAGTGGTGCTTTTAAACGCCGCTATATGTAAAAAAAAGCGCCGCTATCTCACTGTTTTTCTGTAGTGCTAGGACTCTACAAGATTGAAAAAATCCTAAGTATATTCAAACTAGAAAAATGAAGCTAAATTATTAAAAAAAACTCTCTTTGATTGAGAAACTTAACTTGTTGTTACAAGAGGGGTCGAATCCCTTATATAGGCACAAGGGTCAACCTTTACCCTAATCCTAAAGCAATATAGGCGGCTATCAAGCCTTACAAGCCTAAAAATAAAGACAAAGAAAACTAATCCAAGTCCAACTAGGTAAAATAAATAACAAGGCATAATTAAACAAGGATTGGACTTAGTCAAACAAGGCCCAATCCTAATGTCATCTAAACATAACAATAAGCTAATCTAAGATAAAATAAAGCCCACAATAGCCGAAATTATACATTCAAGCTCTAAGTCATATCGATTGCAAGTAAGGTGATGATCTTGGAATTAATGGATGAATGTTTGCTCAAATCATCACCAAAGCTCTTCAATTGCGCATCAATGACCTTCATATCTTCTAGATGAGTTCGAACAAGGCCCATGAGTGCATCCTTGAACCTCTTAGCTCTTGCTCTTGTCATCGGACTAATAGGCACCTTTAATGGATCAAATGTCATCTTCTTGGTGCTTGGAACATGCTCATCGATATCTCCATGATCTTCATCCATCTCCATGCTTCCTTGCAGCCCTTCCACATCCTTTCCATGCTCTCCATTGTCATCTTCATGTCCATGATAAGCCCTTGGTGCATCATAATTTTTCAATGTAAATACAGAAAGTTTGACTTATTAGGTTTTCTTGGAACAATAATCCAGCATTTCTCTTTGAAGATTATGCTCGCATATTCAAAGTTATATGGTAGAACATAAAAACTATTCTTGAGATTAAATGTCTAAGTTTTGAAAGAAAGAGTGTTACTTTCTCAACAAGGGAAGATAATGAGTTCAATTGCACAAAAGGAGCAAAAGTAACTTCAATGCACAAACAACATGAATAGATTTCCAGAGCCCTGGGAAAAGGCTTCTATCTTGCAGGTCTTGAAACTTCACATTACATAATTATACATTGAAATTTGGTGGATCATTTGTTCTAGGATTTGGTTCACAAATGCTGTTAAATAACCAAGGTTTTATATACTTCTTCGTTCTTGCTTGTGTGTTTGGGGCTAGGATAATAGATGGGATGGGATTTGATGATTTTATACAATATGTTTTTATGCACAAACCTAATATCGCTAAATTTTGATACTTTCCCACAAACATACCGTAATACTATGTTGTCTTGTCATGAATGAGAGTGAGGTAAGTGGTAAGTAAATTGGTCCTTGAATCCTTGAAATTTTTGATTGATTAGGTGAGGTGGTGAAAACATGCTTTCATTTTCTTTTGATGAATACCTTTCCGGCTCTATAATATCGATATATCATTCTGTTCTTTTCTTCTGTAAATTCTAGTTTGGGTTATATGTAGTCAGTAAGTTACATTTTATTAGTGCTATATGGTAACATGAGTTTGACCGT
The DNA here is from genome assembly GCA_001974825.2 of Corchorus olitorius. NCBI lineage: Eukaryota > Viridiplantae > Streptophyta > Magnoliopsida > Malvales > Malvaceae > Corchorus > Corchorus olitorius. The sequence continues at coordinate 134,850 of AWUE01022633.1, read as the reverse complement.
GTAAGAAGATGTAGTTAATTTGGAATATCAGATTGTTATGGCCGAAAAGATTGTAGATTGTAGAAGTTGATGAATATTTGCTGGTTAACAAATTCTAGTGTGGGCCTTTCTGATATTTGTATCTCATTGCAGATGACTGAAATTAGAGACACTAACAGAAACCTAATTGTGTTCGTGAACACTACTGTTGATAACGATAAAGAAGAAGATGATAATGATGCAGACAATGACTAAGCTTGCAATGCAGAGGAATCAGAGGGTGAGGAATTTGAGCAAGAATGTAGGATTAAAATGGTTCAGAAAATGAAAAATGGATAAAGAACAATATTAAAAGGGAAAGAACAGAGAGAATTTGGATTAAAACTGGCTGGTTAACCACAAAACTTGCATTCTGATTTCATTATAAACTTTGATAAAAGTTACATGTTTACAAGTGGATTTGACAAGCATTAATTTGATTAAAAGTAGCAAGATAAGCTAGGATAAAAAGTTGAACAATAATGCAGCAAATTAGCCAAAGTTTAAACTATCATTGGATTAAAAAGGAGGCAAGCAGCTCAAGATAAGCCACTTGCAAACTTTTCTCCTTGCTTATACTTCAACTTGATCTTCCACTTGCAACAGGTTGAAAACAAAGCTTCTCATTGGTTGAAAGGGGCTGCTAATCCTCTACCAGTGTGAACAAAACCAACAGCAATTTTGCAGCTTTAAAACAGTGATTGTAACTAACTTAACTACCTTGACATTCAGCCTGTTGAACAACTATCACTAACAAACTCCTCCTTAGTTGGACAACAGCAAACTCCAAAATCTTTCCTTAACTTCTCAAACCTAGGTAAAGCTTTGGTGAGAACATCAACAAACTGTTCATCTGAGCTGCAATGCTACAAATCCACTTCATCAGCTTGTTGTGCTTCTCTGACAAAATGAAACTTTATCTTGAAATTCTTGGTTCGGCTGTGGCACACAGGGTTTTTGGCATGGGAATAACAGCTTGATTATAACAGTGGATAACAACAGCTTCAGTAGGCTCTTCATTGACTTCCACCATCAACTTCTTGATCGAAATAGCTTAATTCACTGCTGATGTTGCTGCAATATACACTGCTTCATCTGTGGAATGAGCTATTGTCTCTTGTTTCATGTCATATGGTGAACCTGCCCAGTCATTGTCTATAAGGCCACTTAAACACAACTCCTCAGTTCTGCTAAACATTACACCAAGCTCTGTTGTGCCTTTCAAATATCTTAAAATTCTTTTGTCGTCTTTCAAGTGAATCTCAGTAGGATAATGCATGAAACGAGAGAGAAGACTTATTGCATATATGATGTCTGGTCTTGTAGCAGTCAAGTATTAGAGCAAGCACCCAATTAAACTTCTAAACTGATTTCGATATGCTCCTTTTTATCCATTTTGAACTTCTTCAACACTTCTTTACAATATTTTTGCTGACAAATAAAACTACCAGACTCAAGTTGGCATACCTCCATGCCAAGAAAATAATTCATTAAACCAAGATTTGTCATTTGAAATTCTCTAAGCATGACAACTTTGAATTCTTCCATCAAAGTGAAATTACTTCCAGTGAGAAAAAAATCATCTACATACATCGACACCACAAGAAAATCACTATCATTATGCCTAACATAAAAAGTAGGCTCACTTACGCTTCTTTGGAAGCCATTCTGTCACAATGTGCAGGTCCGGGATCCGAACCCTGCCGCTAACGACTTGTGGGGAAATCCTATCCCTACTGAGTTCTAGGAGTCGCCACTAATCTTTTTTACCTAAGTGTGATTAGCCACCTATCCGATTATTAAGTCTAATATTAACCTATGCTTGGCAAAGGCAACACTAAACCTAATAAAGTCTACTTAACCAGAGATTCTATGGTCCAGGAGTCGGGTACGCGTGGGGAAGGATTAGCACTCCCACGACGCCCGTCAAAAGACGGCACTGACTAGCTTAGAACTAACTGTGGATTTCTATTATTGGTTGTCTCTACTCTTAATACTTAAGTCTTTTCATGCCATTAAGAGCTTTTATTAATCTTTGGAAGAAAATAAACAATCACAAATTGGTTTTGGATTTTGAAGTAAATCGAAATTGTTGGGAGTTGAGAGCGATGATTGAACCCCTCAATCAGTCTTTCTTTCTTGTTTTCTATTTCGTTCTCTTTTGGGTTCCTCATGAGAGGATTATCTTTAAAACTTACCTTTAAAACGACTCCATTTTGAAAAAAAAAAAGTTGTTTGACGGTAACCTTCCCATTTTGAAAAAAAAAAAGAAACTGGACGGGAACTTTCCCTTCCGAAAACTAAACGAGAAACTGGAGTAGACTAGAAACAAACGGGAACTGTCCCCTCTTTTGAAAACTTTTAGAAAAAGACTCTTTTTTTATTAATTGATTTTTTATCTTTCGAAAAAATCAAAGAGAACAAATGCAAGCACAAACTCTTTTTAAATTTTGAAGAAAGAACTTTATTCCATTTTTTTTCGATTTTTCTTTAACAATTAATTCTCTTTTTAATTTTAACTGCCTCAATTACCTTGAATTAAGTCGTTTGATTATCCTTTTTTTACCCCCTTTTTTACTGACTCAATTTACCCTGAATTAAGTTATTTATTTATTTAATTACCCATGATTAAGTTACTTAATATCTTACTTAATTACCAGGAATTAAGTTGATTACCGACTTACTTAATTACCTCGAATTAAGTTGATTACTGAATTACTTTTGCTTACTGAATTACTTAATTATCCTGAATTAAGTTATTTACTAACTTACTTAATTACCCTAAATTCAGTTACTAACTGACTTAATTACCCTGAATTAAGTTAATTACTAAACAAAGTTACTTACTGACTTACTTAATTACCTAGAATTAAGTTGCTTACTGAATTACTTAACTACCCTAAATTAAGTTTTTAACTGACTTACTTAATTACCTGAATTAAGTTCTTTACTGATTTACTTAATTACCCTGAATTAAGCTGCTTAATACTAAATTACTTAATTACCCTGAATTAAGTTGCTTATTACTGATTCACCTTTTCTTACTTCTTAAATTTTGATCTTGATCTCCTTTTGAATTCTAATTTTTTATTAATCACCGAATGTATGGATGCATATGATGCATGAAGATCAAATTTCAATTTTAAATTACCCATTAATTATACGAGGAACACCTTTGACCGCCTCCCAAAAATTGGTAAACGATCTCCGTAAATTTCCAAGCCTTAGAGAGAAGACGAGCAAACACAGACACGCATGACTGGGCCGCCTGTCTTTCCCATCACGAGAGTCAATTTAATTTATCTCAAATAAACATAGTAAATTGCGATAAGTTATAAAAAATGAACATGAATGCAAATGTCCAAGTTTGTCTCTTTTTGGATTTTTGATTATCTTGAAAATTGAATTTAATTTACCAACTTAAATCTACCCTTTTATTAGAAAAATAAATTAATCTACTAAAATAATGAAACTAAGCCTTAAACTAAACCAAGCCCAAGTGCATGAATAAAAGCCCACGGCATGAACTTGAAACCCAAATAAAAAAAAAGAACTAAAAAAACCAAGTGGATTTTAAAGCCCAAAACAAAAATAAGAATTAGTCAAGCCCAAGTAAAATGAAAATAAAAAGCCCAAACTTGAGACCATATCCAACGTTCGGTCCGGACCCCAACGGGTACAAACACGGGTCAGGTTAGGATCCATCTGGTTTAGTATAAAATCTCTTCTTCTCCTCTTTCCTCAAATCTTAAATCCACCTAAAACCATAGCCGCCATGCCTGGAATCACCTCCACCGCGTCGCCGCCTTGCCCCGCCGTTCCGGAGATCCAATCCGCCGCCGTTGACCATCAAACTCTACCGGGAGACTCGCCTTGCTCCCCTCATCCCGAATCTAGCCTCTTTTTCGCTCAAAACCGCCACTAACCTTACAAATCTAGCCTATAACCAATTCAAATATGTTGTTCTCCTCCACTGTGTCTACCTACCCACCAAACGAAATTTCAATCTGAGCTCCCTAACCTCCAAATCTAAGCTTAAACCGAAACTAACAACACCTATGCATGAAACTAACAAGAGCTCTGAACAAAAAGCAAAAGGGACGAGAAAAGGGGAATGCTTTACAAAGACTTAAGAGCTTAAGAAAGGTTTATTCTTTTCTTTGTCTGTATTTTTTTATTTTTTTTATTTTTTGTTTTTTTTTTTGTGTTGCTATCTATACTAAGAACCCCAGAAAACTTTTTTCTTTTTCTCCAGCCCTAAACTTCTCTCCCTTAAAACCTTAAGCTTCTCCTCTCAAAACTGTGTTGTCCTCCTCTTTTATTGTACTAATTATCCTCTTTCTTTTGTCATCTTGTGCAGGTTAAAATTGTTGTGTACGTGTAAGAGGTGAGCTGGCTTTGTGAAGTTTCCTCCCTCTTTCCCTCATTTTGTCTCTTTTAACCTTGCCCAAACTTGATTCTCCCACACATGTTTCTCTCTCTTTGCAAGTGAAACCTATTCTTCACGTGTTAGGAGATGAATTCAGCAGAGATGAGGTGGCTAAAGGTATATTTTCTCTCTCATTTCCTTTGTTTAATTGCTCTTGGAATTGGGAATTACTCTATTGAATTGGACTGTATTCTTTGTTGGTCCGAATGTCTGTTCTCTGTTCACGATTGCCCATTGATTGCTTTCAATGATTTGTTGAGAATGCTCTGTTATCGCCTGCTTTCATGCTAGTTAAGTTTGAGGACATGTGACTGACTTCATGAATTGAATTATGGCTTTCCTATATTTTTTTGTGGACTTGAATTGCTGTCAATTTCTTGCTAGCATTGTGATTTGCGGAAATCTGATGAATGGCTTTGAATTGGTCTTGCACTGATTTTGGTATCTTGCTTGCTTCTATAAACCTGGCCTGCCTATTTCCATTTGATTTTTTGCAGCTTTGTTGATGTTTATTGAACTGGCCTTCAAAGTCTTGCTAAACTGTAGTGGTTTGCTGTGTTTCAGTGCTCATACTCCATTTAAAACATTGCTGTAAAATTCCACCCAAGACGAGGCCTTTTACATTTCCTATCTAAACTATTTCCAAAGCCTCTTGTTCGATATCTTTTGTTTTCTTGTTGGAGCTGTTTCTCAATTTTTGAATGCTTGCTTCTTACCTTGTGGTTTAAATTCTGCTTTACTTTGCCTCGGGTTGAATTTTCGGCCATTGTGGTATGTTGCAATTGCCTCATTCTTTTTTTGAATTGTTGATTGACCACTGTATGCTTAAGGGAACTTCTCTAGGATTGTGATTGCAATATCTGACTGTTTATGTGTGCTCCTAGTTGTCTGGTTCTGCATCTAGCCTTATGAGACTTGTTGTTTTCCTTGTTGTGTTGTAATTGGACCTTATTGTTGTGTATTTGGTGCCTTACTTGTAACTTATGTGAACCTTGCAAATGCAACTGTACTTGGCTCAAACATACTTGCTAATTTTGCCTTGTTTTGATACTGGATTTTAATGCTAACTGTCCATCGGAACGTTTCTTCCCTATTTAGCACTGCCATGATGCATTAACTAATCTTGTCCTCCTGTTTCTGAACTTGCAATTTCCCTTTTGAAGTCTCTAACTCTAAATCGTTGTTCATTCCCTATTTTGCAGGTCACCCATTCACTAGTTTGGAGGCTGTCTTGATCCCATGAGAAGAGAGAACCAAGGAGAAGAAAATGCAAAATACTGGACTTGCATTTTTTGGTTTTTGGTGCAAAGTAAAAATGCCATAGTAAATGTTTTTTTTTTTTTTTTGCTTTGCATTTTGTAGTAAAATGGGCTCTAAATCTACTATGGACCACAAGCAAGTCCAAGAAGATACGTGAAGGCCCAAAAGTGTATGAACTTTCAGTATCTAATAGGAAAAGACCTTAGCCCAATAGAAAGGAAATATAGCTTTACTTCATGGGTGGATGCCAAAGATGTCATGTACAATCTTAGAAATCATAATAAAAAGATATGCAAAAATGAAATTTGATAAAACAAGGTAGTTTATCATGAGTCATGTAAAGAAAACGGCTAAATGCGCAATTTAGGATCTAACGTTTGCTGCAAACTACAATTCAGGTTCTGCCGTTAGCTCTTGTGTCAATTTAGGATCAAACGTTATTGTGTTGTGACAAAACAAGTTAAAATTTAAATTGCCCTCATCAGTTGTGCGTGATGGAAACGCGCTCTGACGTGGATGACACATGTATGCCACGTGTCTGCCAAGGAAATTTCATAATTAAATTATGTAAAAATATTTTTTAAAAAAATTACATTTTTGAAAAAAAATCATCTTTAGTCACTCTTTACCAAAAACACCATTTTTCTATAAATTTATTCCAAAATAAGACTTTTTTCTCATGAACTCATCATGAACACCAAGAACATTAAAAAAAGACTTTCATTTTTCTTTTATTTTTATTTTTATTTTTATTTTTTGAAAGAATAACCATTCAAAATTTCAGCCAATATATAACCACAATCGGTAAATTTGTGAAAAAACTGAAACGAAAAAGATGACTAAGGTGAGGCAAAATAAATAAATAAAAATCTGGCATAATAAATATAAATAAATAAGAAGAAACGCTAATTAAACTAGACTAATTTTTGATGGAAAAAAAATCTAAAATAATTTTTTGCTAGACCAGATTGATTGAATGACTTAAAAGGATGCAACGTTTGGGGAAAATTATTTCATTGAGATTGATTGTTATATTTAGTTACTAAGAACCCAAAAATAGAAACATAGAATTAAAAGAAAATCAAAATCAAAACCATTCTTTTCAAGTTCTCTTTTCCCAAATTGGGAATGCTTTGAAACTGAAACTGGACACAACTTTCAGTCTTCAATTCAAACTCGTTTTACTTTGGTCTTCAAACACAACTAAATCAAGTCTAGACTTTGCTAACATAAGAATAACGAAATCAGCTCGACAAAATGCAAATAAATACTATAATACACACAAAGGTCACCAACATGAATAAATTCATCAAATTTGCGCCGAAACAGGAAAGCAACTTTGCTGAGTTTTATATACAATAAAATTAGAATTACAATAGAGTATTGATGATAAAACACCATCATTTGAAATAATCAATCTGACTTGAAACTAGAAAATAGAAGCGACGCCGCTGCTTAGGAACCTCAGATTTGTCTTGAAATCTTGAGAGATTTTCCTAACCAACCTCTGGAATGGAAGCTTCCGAATCAATAGCCTCGTGCTCTTATGATACTTTCTGATTTCCCTCAACGCCGCTACCGGGCCTAAAACGTGAGGCTTCTTCACTCTTCTGGTTGCCAGAGCCGACTTGCGAGCGGCTTTTATTACCAATTTCTTCACTTCACTTTCAAATTAGTGTTTTTTCTTCTTCTCAGATCAAATCTCAAATGTCTTTTGGGGGTGCAAACTGCCTTCTTTAAAATATGACGAAATCTTGGATTTTTTAGGCGGATTGCTTTCGGGAAATAAGGGGAAAATAGGGGCAGTGTTGGTTTGGTAAAATAGGGGCTAGGGTTTCAGGTTAAGGGAGGAGTGAGGAGTAGGAAGAAGGAGAAGAAGAAAATAGAATAAGGAAGAAGAAGAAAAGAAAATAAAAAAGATAGATTCAACGGTAAACTAAACGGCACCGTTTTCTATTTTTGTTTCTTTATATCATTTTCAGTTTAATATTTTTTTCTCTCTTTTTCATATGCCATCTGGAAAAAAAATCCACGTGGAATGACTCACGCAGGAAATTAGCGCGTGTTTTGCCAACAAACGGGACAGTCTAATTTTATCCTATTTTGACTCATTCCGATAACGTTTGATCCTAAATTGACACAAACACTAACGTTAGAACCTGAATTGTAGTTTGCGGCAAACGTTAGATCCTAAATTGCGTATTTAGCCAAAGAAAACTTTCTTTGGGATTCTGAATCTTGAATGCAACAAAAGGCTTGGAGCTAATTAGGAATACCTTAATGAATCAACTATTCTATCAAAATGTTAAAATGAACTAACACCTAACCCTTATGCAAATTAAAAACAATTTAATTAAATTAAATGATATAGGCCAATAATGGGTGTCTACAACTGCCCCTCTTTGTGTGCTTCCTAACTGTCAGGAAGCGCGCAAAAGAGTAGTTTGTGTACTTTCTGAGAATTAGGAAGCACACAAAGATCTAGACATCTGTTTCATCGAAAAATTTCAAAAGAAACTTGTAATTTGAAATCTTGAGGGAAGACCGCCCCGGATCACTCGAAAACAACATAGACCAAACAAAATACTCTGATGAAGACCACCCTGGATCAAATGGAATAATCTTATAAAGACCACCCTGGATCATTTGGATTAAATCGACATAAGCTGGAGAATGATCGCCCCAGATCGAAATAAACTGAAGAACGACCACCCTGGATCAATCAAAATGCATTAAACACATAGACCACCTAGGATCAAATAGGCATAAATTGGAGAAAGACCATCCTGGGTCAATTAGAATAAACTGAAGAACGACCACCCTCAATCATTCCGGACTGAACTGAAGAACGACCACCCTCAATCATTCCGGCATGAACTAATGAAAGACCACCCTGAGTCGTTCTGAAGTAAACTTAAGACGGACTGCCCTGGATCAATTGAGGTTCACTGAAGAAAAGATCGCCCTGGATCATCCGAGAGTAATTGAATAGAGACCACCCTAGATCCATTGAAACCATTCGAAAGACCTGCCCTAGGTCACCTTGAAAAACCATGTGAATTAAAGATCTGGACCAATTGAAACTCTCTAAAGAGAGACCACCCTGGATCGTGCCCGATTAGCTTTGGTTCTCGAATATAAACTGAAAGACTTGCTCCGAGTCATCTTGAGATAAACTTATATTTCTGAAAACTTCTAAGATGACTTGTCTTAAAGATGAACCCTGGTTGCTAAAACTTTCCTTGGAATACTTGGTTCCTGATATGTTTGATCGCTGTGGTCAAACAATCATAAAATAAAACCTGACAAACACCAACTACAGTAGCTAGGGCAAGTCAGAATCGATCCCATAGAGAGGACACGAGGCTGTTAACTAATCAAAACAACTCAAGAAAACAAACACGTTAACGGCACCAAATTATAAGAAAGCAGATAATCAAACAGAAAGCTAAATTAACTATGAAACTAATAAGAAAACAAACAATACCTTCCTACTTATCCCCACCTAAGTATGAGATTAATCAAAGATACCATGGATCACGGATCAACAAATTACCAATTAAATTAAACAAGTCCTTGGCTAGGAATTAGAGTACTAGTTATTCTTCTTCTTCCTAATCTATTTATTATGTAAGCTAAATCGATACTAGTTATTCCTGATTAAACAACCTTTTATCAATTACCAAATTAGCTACTAGTTATTCACCAATTAAGCAATCAATAAAGCATTAAGAACAATAGATACACCAAGTATATACTTATGATTACTAGTTATTCATCAAAGCATAAGATCAATATTAAACCCAATTTAATACTTCAATTACTAGTTATTCATTGAAATACCAAATCTTGCTACTAATAATTAGATTCAATTACTAGTTATTCACCAAATCTTTTTTTTTTGGCCAACGTTATTCACCAAATCTAATCTAGCAGAGATTCAATTAATTAACTAATTAGGTGTCGGCTTTCCTGACAAGCAATTAACTCAACCTAATAAAATCAGGGTTTAGCATCAAAACAAGCTTGAAGAGATTAATTCATCAAATCAAATCCACCCAATCATACATACAAAGATAAATCAAAGCATGCATGATAGATTATCATCAAATCATTAATCAATTGATAAAGAACATAAGCACAAGATCTCACCATGGATAAGATTGATTAATTCAAAACAAAGGGGATCAAAGTAGAAAAGTATTAAGACAACTTACTCACTCATGGTTGAAAAAACCATGCGTCGAAAATCTACAAAACAAGAAGAAGAAGTCGACAAGAACATGGTAGCCAAGTCGACACAAGGCAGCCCCCAAAGGGGCGGCACACCTTGAGAGAATTCCCTTCTTAGGGTTTTGCAATTCTGTGTTTTGATTAGTTTCCTAAAATAATCCTACCTATTTATAGGCAAACCTAGGACATATCCTACCCTTTAGACAATCAATACCAGCCCTTGGATGTGGTTGTACAAAGGGTAAGATAGACATCTAATTTCCTAATCCTACTCTAACTAAGATTTACATCAACTTTGTCTCCAAACAAGGGCTCTAATTGGTTGAAGTAGATCATCCTCATTAATTAGGATCCATCATAGCCAATAGGAGTGCTCCATGTCATCAATATCCAGCTGGAAAAACCGTCCAAGGCATCCCCAAGTCGGTTTACACCCTTCCTAAGTCATCTTGGATTTCAGGTCAAAACTGTCCAGAATACTTCAGGGGCAAAATCAACCATCTTAACAGCAGAATTGGGTTTTAGGCAAAACACAAAAGTTGTAGAGCTTGAAGTCCGCTTTCCAACGGTATATCGTTTGCATTTTTCTGAGCTCCGAATCAAAAGATATGAATTTTATACCGAAACTGCACTTGTGAATCCTCTATTGACTAGGATTTGGAATTTCTCCATCATCAATTATTTACTGCATCATAATTGCTAATTGGGCTTGAGACTCCTATTTGGGCTATAAGACATCCGAATTGGGCCTAGAAAAGTCAGAATTGGATCACCAAAGATTCAGGCTTCCTTTCAAGCTTCATGGGCCGAAATAGGCCTGATGGGCCCACTGGGACGAAATCAGTAGTTTCTCCAAATTGATCCAAAATTACTCCAAATCTTCATCTTCTTGTAGACACCCGATTTAGGATTCAGAATAAATTATTTTCCTTACAATAATTTTAAAAAATTTAGTGATGGGTTCAGGCTTAAATTGGATTAGTTAGGTAAGATCAAATTCATTTAACTAACTTTTGGATTAGTTAGGTAAGATCAAATTCATTTAACTAACTTTTGAAGCCTAAATTCAATCTTTCTTTCCTTATTGAGTCTAAGTCCGTTTTATTTGGATATTGTGGTCATTGAGCTTTTGCTTTCTTTATTTCACTTGGGCTTTCACTTTCTTATTGGGCCGTATACTTCGTTATGAGGCAAGCTTGATTCATATCAGATCTTGGGATCTTGTTTCCTTTGGTTTGGACCCAATCTCCAGAGTAATTTCATTTACTCTCAATTTCATTACAATTACAATGCTACCGATTACAATTTGTTGGCCATGTGACCTCTTCTCATTACTTCCCTCGCCACATCACCTGCAAGGACAAAGAGGAACAATTAGACCATGATCAGAGGGACAAAACGGTGACATTAGCAGAATTGAGTACAAAGAGACAAAAGGGGAACACAATGAATATGGAATTAATGAAAACTTGCGGACCAAGTTCAAAAATACAAAATTTGTCTCAGGCACAATCAACTGCAAAACAGTGGTATGTGAGCAAAAAACAGGCATGTGCAGTCACCAATAGATCAAATTACCACAACAAATAGACAAGATAGTCAAGGCCGAAGTGCATTAAGAGGGAAGTACATGAAAAGGAAAATGGACGAAATTTGACACACTGCCAACACAAGGCAATGGCAAAACCAAAATGCTTGCTCAGTACACATCAGCAGTAAGGCAGAAATTTTAGGACACAAAAATTCCATGTCAACAATTTCCCAGCCAACCCAGATTAACAGCAAAGCAAAACAAGTCATAGGAAATGCCACATGCGATAAATTCAACAAATTCAAAAATACAGCATCAGCAAGGCATTGGCCAAATCCAGTGAAGACAACAGACCAAGTCAGCAAGTGAAAACAGAAAAAGACCTCAACCATTGGATCTAAAATAGCAAAGTAATCCTAACCTTCAAACCGAAAACCCCCTTGATATATATATTTCAACAGTTGCTACAACAGGGGAGGGGGCAGACACAGATTCCAAAAAAACCCTAACAGAGTCTAAGTTCAAGCAAGTTCATCTTTTACTTAAGAAAAAACACAAAAAAGAAGCATTTAATTTTGATTTCTAGCTTTTTTTCTTTAAGAATACAGAAAACCCAAAAAAAGGGATAGTTTCCTATCAACAAGAATCTTTTTCTTCTTTCCTTGTCTTATTTAGTACTAGCAGAAATAGAAAATACACAAAAAAGGAGAGTCTTTTACAATTTCTTAAGCTTTATTTTCGTTTAAGCTCTTCCTTCTTTCCATTTGCTAACATCTTTAAGTCTTCCCTTTATTTCCTTTTTCCTGCAAAATACAAAAAAAAATGGAGTCAGTTTCATGTTAGGAAATAACCGAGAGCTAGAAGCTTAGATTCAAAAAACCAACACTAGATATAGAGAAAAGGTAGAGAGGAAACACATATCTGAAAATAGGCCGGATCCGACGGCTGAGGTGGGAGATCGGAGTGCTTGAAGTTTCGATTCGGTTAGTGTTGTTTAGCGCATCCCAAAGCTTTTTTGGGTAGATCTAAGGACAGATCCGGACAGATGAGAGCGAGGAGAAGCAACCTGCAATTTTTCATAGCCAAACGAAGCACCGGTGACGGTTATTACGACGGTGACAACTTCCGGCGTGGTGGAGAGAGAGAGAGAGGTGAGAGAAGGTAAAGCTTTAAATTTTAATCCCATTTCTGTTTAGTTGGTATATATATGAGAACTTTTTTGTATTTATTTATTAAGCATGCAATGTTTTCCCCTTCTTTAGGTTAGTCCCCTTTATTTGTTAGAATACACTAGTGATTTGCCTCCTTGTGCAATTAGGTCCCCATTTGGTCAGAATTTAACCTTAAAGTATCTGTTTGGAATCAACTTAGTATTTTTCAGTTTAAATTTAAAATAACTTACCTTTTAAAGCAACTTAGTTTTCAATAAAAATAATCTAAAAAATTTCTTAGAAATTTAATTCGATTCGCCTTTAGCAATTGATGAAGATTATGCTTTCAATTCAAGAGCAGAATATTAGTAATAAAAGCTCTAGCTTAGAAATTAAATATGGCAAGTTGAGTGTGAAGGTTGACTTTTAAATTTAAAAGTGAGGAATATTAGTAGTTTAGAAAACGAAAGTCTTAGCCTAAAAATGGTTAGTTAGTAATGGATAATTTTGAGTAAAATTTGGCTTTCTAGTTTAAAATTGAAAAAATAGTTTAGTATTAATCCACGAATTAAAATTGCATTTTTTTGGTAATTAGTTAATTAGAATTTGGAATTGGGCTTATTATCTAATTATGTTTGGGATTTAGTTTGGCTTTGGGCTTTACTTCTTATGTGATGGCTTTTGATTTATGTTGGGTTTGGTAATTGTTTTGGGCTCTTCAATATATATATACATTGGATTTCTTTTTCTGTTTGGGCTTTAACAATTCTATTTGGCCTTTAGTTTTAGATTGATTGTTTGGGCTTCAGTTTGTTTTTGGACTTTATCTCTATTACATATCTATTAGGTTTTAATTTATGTTGGGTCTTATTCTTTTATAGTGGGATTTGATTTATGTTGGGTTTTACATTTTATTTGGGCATTATCTTTTGTAATCTTTCATTTAGTTGGACCTTATTTTGATTCATGTGGACTTATATTGAAATTGGGATTTAAGTCTTTAGCTAAAATATAATTTCAATTAATGTAATAAGATTGTGATTAGATCTAGATTAAGTCATTTGCATTACATATTTAATTTTAGTTAATTTATATGTTGCCATACCACTTTAAAATTGTTGATGACCGTAATTCTTCCGAAGAAGGGGTATTCAGTGAGTGGTCGAGTTTTCGGGGCCACTGAATGTCTCCGAGGATGAGACGGTTCTTCTTGAGATGCATCAGGGCTCCGAGCATATGTCCCGGGAAGGGCTTTCAATAACCCAGGCTACGTGAGTCAACTTTAATAACCGAATTTTGCATTCATCATTTTATACATGCATTAATTAAGATTTAGATTAAGAAATTAAAGAAAATCCAACAAAAAGGGAAAAATAGAAAATTAAAAGATGTAATAAAATTGGTTTTGAATAATGTTTTTTTTTCATTATGTTCTCTTATTTAGTTTTCAAAAATTAAGAAAAAGTCATTCAAGAGTTTTCAAGGTCAATATTTTCAAAAAGAATGTTTTCTTTTAAATAAATCCAAAAAAAAAGAGATTTTGAAAATTACTAAAATTCATCAAGTTTTCTGAAAAAAAAATGCTTTGACATGGCATTTTCCAAAATATCTTTCCGGTGTGGGAGATTTAACAAGAGAACAAATAGTAAAAGAGAACTAAAGAAAGAATTAATCAACGATAGTTCGATTATATTCTTTCGAAATTCTCGACATCTAAATTTGTTTTTTTAGAAATTGATTTTCCTTTTACTTTATAATATTTTTTTTAATAATCAAGATTAGACTTAAAAGCAACCAGTTTTTCTTTTGACCCACTAGTCCTAGTTAAACTAAGAGGTACCGTCATTTGACGGGCGCTTCGGGGGTGCTTATGATCCTTCTCCGGGCGTAACCGACTCCCAAACCTAGACTTAGGTTACGAGACCGGACCTATAGGTTTAGTGGGTCCTATGCCAAGCTTAAGACCTCATTAGACCATTAGGTTAATCAATAGGTGGCTAATCACACCTAAAAAAAAAAGATTAGTGGCGACTCCTTTAGTTTTCATTCAGTCATTCAGCGGTAGGGTTCGTACTCCGGACCCACACGTTGCGATAGCTTGGCGACTCCACTGGGGACCTTAGAGAGTCAGACCTCATTTAGTTTAACAACATCTAGGGTCTTAATAATTTGGTTGCATTTTTGTCATTTTCTTAGTGTTTTGCATATTCAATGTTTATTTTGCTCTTTTCATGCTTATATTGTATAACCATGCTCTCTATTTTGTTTTTTGCCATGATCAGCTTTTAGTTTTGAATTAGGTTGGGAATTGGTTTAGTGTTTTGGTATTAGTAAAAGGTTTGTGTGTCCCTTCTACACCACGTCACTCCTCCATTGCATGCATCAGCTCGAACCCGGAGCTTGAACTCTATACCCTTAGCTCGGGGGCGGATTAGCTAACCTTCATGGGGTCAATTAAGATCCCCGTATGGGTTATGTGAAACGCCTCCACTCAAATTGAGGCCTTTTCAGTGAGCCTATAATGGGTGAGAATTGGGGGCCTTACTAGCCTAGAGTGGGCGACAGTGAGGACAATTTGGGAACCCTTTAGAGTCTGACCGAGATCAAGCATGTAGTGTGAGAAAGCCAGCCAGTATAGAGCCAAACCCGAGAATGAATGTATAGGACACACGGAAGGGACATTTCTAACCTTTTATCTCTTACCGTCTTTTTCAATATTAAGATTGTAGAGCGGGTAACGACTTTATCCGCAATAGGCAGACTTCCCGCCCTAAGGGCATTTTCGTCCTTTTGTTTTTTTAAAAAAAAATAATAAAGGGTTTTGTTATTCAAGAATAAACAAAGGGGCATGGCTTTTCTTCAATTTCCAGTTATTTATTATTCTTACTTAATTTCCTTGTTGTTACTAATTCATTTCCTTGCCTTCTTATTTTCCCGTTCCTTTTTCAGCATCCTGCATTCCCATGCATTTGTAGGATTTGGCAGATTATAATCGGAGTAAAAGATGCTTGATTAAGAGCAAGAGACAGTGACACCCTGTCTATCACAAAAGATATTCATTCATAAAGTTCAACAAAAGAAGACCCATCAGTTATGAAATTTAGTTTAAGTTGTTACTAGATAGGAAACCTTTGTTGTACACAAAATGGAAAACCTTGTACTGAATATTGCGAAATGTATCAAACTTTGTTTCGAAAAGCTTAATCAAGTATCTTTCATTCCAATTGTCCTATGGCAAATTGTATTCATGCAAAGTATCGATTATACATTATGCAATCATCATAAGTATTTATCCATGCCAACAAATGAAGGGCTTTAATTTGGCACTAGTTTAAGGCAATTAAAGTCTAGATGTGAGATATGAAATTCATAAAACTTCAATGGAAGATTCCTGGTTGTTTTGTGCATTTCATTTCTTATGGCAAAATTGTATTGCATTCATGCTTAATTTGGTATAATTTGTCATGCATCATGACATCATTTGCAATAATTGGAGTTTGGAGTACATTAATAAGGGGGTTTCTAATTCATGGTTCCATTCTAAAGGTTTTAAGATAGCTCAACGTCTACAACACCGATATTTCACACGATCAAAAGCTAGAGCACTGGCAGGACAACCTAGTGAAGAAGTTGAGGAACTAAAGCGTGATAGAGATGAGATGAAAGAACAGTTGAAAAAAATGATGGAAATGTTGAACAAACTATTGGGGCCATAGATACTACACCGAAAGAAGGAACATCAAATTAGAAAGCAGATGATTCTGATGAAAAGGTTAATGCGAATACAGGGGGGAGCTCTAAGAACAATTGCAAGACACATGCTGATTTGGTTAACAATGCACCATTAAGGTATGTCTATCATCATACGTCCCCATATTATGCTTATCCTGGGACTTCCGGTGGTGGTACTTATGTCCCGTATGCCCCCATAGAGAATCCAGCGTACTATGACCCTGAGACACTCATGGTTCAACAAAGCATGCTAACAGGGGTTACTGAGAAAAAGGATGATCTGATTGAGGACAACAAGTGTAAGTTGAGTATGATGGAGGAAAGGCTCTGTGGGTTAGAAGGATCTAACATTTATTATAGACTTATTGATAGCTCATAACTTTCTCTAGTGGATGGTCTAGTGATACCACCAAAGTTCAAGACTCCGAAAATTGAGAAGTTTGACGGAACTAAGGATTTTTCGAACAACCATTTGAGGTACACCAGGAAAATGGGTTCGTATGCGAAGAATGAGAAGCTTATGATTCACTGTTTTTGATACGAATCTAGTTGTTTAAGATTCAAATCTACCCTTGTGACTTTCCAAGAATCAACTTGAACAACTTCAACTTCTAGATGAGTATGTCGATTTTCTTCAACTAAGCAATCTTCTTCTTTCGTCGGCCTTAGACCTCCTATTTGACCTACAATTGAACACCTAAGATCACAAGATTCACAAACAATCAAGTATCACAACTTAATTGTTTGCTAGGACTCTACAAGATTGAAGAACCCTAAGTTTTGCTCAAACTAGAACAATGAAGCTAAGATAATCAATTTTGGTGTAAAAACCTCAATTTATTAATCAACTCAACTTATGTTTACAAGAGGGGGTTGATGCCTTTATATAGGCATAGGGGGGCGACACAATATCTAAAATCCTAAGCCCTAAGGGTAAAAGAAAGAGCTAGGAAAGATCCTTCCCCCTTTCCTACTAAGAAATTGAAATAACAAGTCCTATTAAAATAAGGATTGGACTTAGTCGAACAAGGCCCAACCCAATGTTATCTAAACTAAATAAATAGCTAAATAAAGATAGAATAAACCCCAATGGCCAAATTACAACTCTAATGGGCTAATGTTCATTGATTTCAAGTAGAGTACACAACTTGGAATCGATGGGAATATTCCTTGGCATATGATCTCTAATGCCCTTCAAATGAACTCCAATGGCCTTTAACTCTTCAAGATGAACTCTAATGAGGCCTAATAATGCTTCCTTGAACCTTTTAGCTATTGCTATTGTCATTGGGCCTAATGGCATCTTCAATGGATCAAATGGCACCTTAGGCAACTCCGATGGGCTTGAAACCAACTCTGATGAGCTTAAAACTTCTTTGTGTGTATCCTTAGCATCTTCAAGCTTCTCCAAGCCTCCTTGCCGTATGTGCTCATCTTCTCCATGATCTCCATTGAGTTCTTCAAGACTATGATAAGCCCTTGGCACATCATACCCTCTCCCTTGAAAAGGATTTGTCCTCAAATTTGCATCATTATCAAACAAGGATAAGTCCGAAACATTAAAAGTAGCACTTGCATTGCCATAATCACTAGGAAAATCTAGCTTGTATGCATTGTTGTTGATCCTCTCCAAAACTTGGAATGGACCATCTCCACGAGGTAAGAGCTTAGACTTCCTTTTTTCAGGGAACCTTTCCTTCCTTAGATGCAACCAAACCCAATCTCCAGGTTCAAAGATGACCTCTTTGTGCCCCTTGTTAGCATTGTTCATGTAGTGTTGTGTTTTCTTCTCAATTTGATCTCTAACCTTTGCATGAAGATCCCTAACATATTCTGCCTTGCGTTGTCCATCCATGTCAACTTGCACACTCAAAGGTAAACTCAACAAATCCAATGGGGTTAAAGGATTAAAGCCATATACACATTCAAAAGGTGAAATTCCAGTTGTACTATGTATGCTTCTATTGTATGCAAATTCAACATGAGGCAAACAATCCTCCCAAGTTCTTAAGTTCTTTTTAATCAATGCTCTAAGTAAGGTAGACAAAGTCCTATTAACTACTTCAGTTTGACCATCAGTTTGAGGATGACAAGTAGTTGAAAGTAACAACTTAGTACCTAACTTAGCCCACAAAGTTCTCCAAAAGTGACTTAAGAACTTAGCATCTCTATCACTCACAATCGTCCTAGGCATTCCATGTAGTCTAACAATCTCTTTAAAGAACAAATTAGCTACATTAATGGCATCATCAGTTTTAGTACATGCAATGAAGTGTGCCATCTTAGAAAACCTATCAACAACCACAAATATAGAATCTTTACCTCTCCTAGAACGAGGCAATCCTAACACAAAACCCATGCTAGTATGAGTCCATGGTTCATGAGGAATAGGCAAAGGAGTATACAATCCATGAGGTTTAGATGTAGATTTAGCTTGCAAACAAGTAATGCAACTAGAAACATGCTTCCCTACATCATATCGCATCTTAGGCCAAAAGAAGTGTTCATGCAATATTTCATATGTTCTATCAACACCAAAGTGACCCATTAAACCTCCCTCATGTGATTCCCTCACTAGCACAAAACGTAGAGAACAAGCAGGTATACACAATCTAGATTCTTTAAACAAAAATCCATCATGCATATAACACTTTTCAAAACCAGAATTCTCACATGCTTTAAACACATCACTAAAGTAAGCATCACTAGCATATAATTCTTTAATAAACTCAAATCCAAGAAACTTAGAATCAAGCATGTAAAGTAAAACATACCTCCTTGATAAAGCATCGGCTACAACATTCTCCTTACCTTTCTTGTAGCGCACCACATATGGAAAGGATTCAATGAACTTAATCCACTTAGCATGCCTCTTATTCAGCTTTTGTTGACCCTTTAAGTACTTCAAGCTCTCATGATCCGTGTGAATCACAAACTCCTTAGGCCATAAATAATGCTGCCACGTTTGTAATGCCCTAACAAGAGCATAGAACTCCTTATCATTGGTAGGATAATTCAATGCAGCCCCATTCAACTTCTCACTAAAGTATGCCACGGGTTTCCCTCCTTGCATAAGGACTGCGCGAATACCTACACCTGAAGCATCACATTCAATCTCAAAAGTATTGTTAAAGTTTGGTAAAACAAGCAAAGGAGCATTAGTTAGTTTGTCCTTCAAAGTCTCAAATGATTCTTGTTGCTCTTTTCCCCACTTGAATGGTCCATTCTTTTTCATCACTCTTGTAATAGAGGCGGCTAAAGTCCTTAACAAACCTCCTATAGAACCCAGTTAAGCCATGGAATGATCTAACTTGACCAATGTTAGTGGGGGTTGGCCAATCTTTGATGGCTTTGATATTCTCCTCATCAACATGTATACCCTGCGCAGAGACCACAAATCCAAGGAAAACAAGCTTGTTTGTGCAAAAGATGCACTTCTTAAGGTTAGCATACAACTTCTCATACCTATGTACATCTAAAACACATCTCGAATGTTCAATATGGTTCTCTAAGTGGCGGCTATATACAAGTATATCATCAAAATAAACAACAACAAACTTTCCAATATAAGCTCTTAAAACATGATTCATTAACCTGATGAAAGTACTAGGTGCATTAGTTAATCCAAAAGGCATAACTAACCATTCATACAATCCTAACTTATTTTTAAAAGCAGTCTTCCATTCATCACCCTCTTTCATGCGAGTTTGATGATATCCACTCTTAAGATCAATCTTTGAAGATAAGCAAGAACCATGCAATTCATCAAGCATATCATCTAATTTAGGAATAGGCTGGCGATACTTAACTGTTGTGTTGTTTATTGCCCTACAATCAACACACATTCTCCAAGTTCCATCCTCATAGGAACAAGCAATACTGGAACTGCACATGGAGAAAGACTTTCGTGCACATAACCCTTTTGAAGTAGCTCTCCAACTTGTTTCTCCAACTCCTTTGTTTCATCAGGATTTGTCCTATAAGCTGGCTTATTTGGAATTTGCGCCCCATGGATGAAGTCAATTTGATGTTCAATCCCTCTAATTGGTGGTAAACCACTAGGAAACTCCTCAGGAAACAAATCTGCAAACTCATCTAAAAGAGAAACAATTTTGCTTGGAAGTTCTCCAGCCAAGTTGTTAGTACTCACAAGTGTATTTTTAAGCAAAAGTAAGAATAAAACAGAATTATCTTTCAAAGCACTCTTAATCTCACTCTTAGAAGCTAACATACACTATTTAACAACTTTCTTAGAACTAGCTTGCACAATTGTATTTCCAACGCAATCACTAGAACTAACATGCTTTGCCTTTTCTTTAACCTTGAATTCATCCTCTAACTTAGCAAAATCCTCTTTCAATTTAAGTTGATCTTTTAAAGCTTCTTGAGGTGATAAAGGAATTAAAGTAACAGGCCTCTTTCCATGCATAAAGGTGTACTTGTTGGACTCACCATCATGCTTCACCTTGTTGTCAAATTGTCATGGTCGACCAAGTAGCACTTGGCATGCTTGCATTGGCAAACATCACATAAGACATCCTCTTTGTACCTGCCCAAAGAAAGAGAAACTAAAACTTGTTTGTTAACTTTAATCTCCTCCTTGTCGTTGATCCATCCTAAACTATAGGGTTTAGGGTGTTTGGTAGTGGGTGATTGCAACTCCTTCACTAAATACATACTAGCTATATTTGTACAACTCCCACCATCAATGATCAAACTACTAGGCTTTCCATTTGAATACATCCTCATATGGAACAAGTTTTCTCTTTGATTTTGCACATCATCTTTCACATATGCACTCAAGGTTCTTTTAGCAACCAAATTCTTAAGTGAAGCTAACTCATCACCATCATCATCTCCCTCTTGCACAGATCCTCCTTCATCATCTCCATCACTAAAATCCTCTTCTTCACTCACAATTTCACCATGATCATTATAGATACATCACCTTCTTGTTAACACAATCCGTAGCATAATGACCAAAACCTTCACACTTGAAACACTTAAGGTGAGATTTAGAGTTAGAAGTAGATGAAGATAAAGATTTAAAATCGGATTTAGGTGTAACTAGCCCCTTTTGCTCCACCTCCGTACTTTGAGTTTTCTCATCTTTCTTGATTGGAGTTTTCCATGAGTTTGATGATGAAAATCCTTTCCTTGTTGTGCCACTCCTTTTGATTTTCCCCTCGGCCTTCAATGCATGTTGTAACAACTCCTCAACACCATAGTGTTGTTGCATCTCCATAATGTCATGAATTTCCCTATTCATACCCGCAAGAAACCTAGCCATGGTGGCTTGTGGAGCTTCTTCAATTTCAGCCCTTGATATCAACAACATCATCTCAGAGTAGTACTCATCTACACTCATTGATCCTTGCCTCAAAGTTTGTAAGCTTTGGTATAGAGAATCGATGTAGAAGCTTGGAACAAAACTCTTTTTGATGCAACTTTTCAATTCGGCCCATGTGTCAATTGGCTTCTCCAAATTCCTTCTCCTTGACTGCACCAATTGATTATACCAATTCAAAGCATTCTCATCAAATTCAAGGATAGCAATTTGTACCTTCTTAGTCTCGGCAAAAGGATGAAAATCAAAGTACATGTCCAATTTTGACTCCCACTCCAAGTAATCCGCAGGTGTCCCTCTCCCATTGAACTTTGGTATTTTGTACTTGATGTTATCCTTAGGCTCATCTCTTGGTTCACCTCTCCTAGGCCGCAAGTTTTCATTGTAGGCTTGGCATCCAAGCTCTTGTTGCCTCAATCTCTCCATTGGATCAATTCTCCTAATAACTTGCCTTTGTTGAGGTTGTTGTTGTTCTTGATCCCTTTGCTCATTGTCTTGTGCGACATTATTCCCTCTTTGTTGATGTGGTGGTTCTTGTTGGTTTTGAGCTTGTTGATTTCGAACCTCCAAGGCATCTAATCTTGTTGTTATAACGCCTAATTGTTGCATGATAGTTTGCAACGAGGTAGCACAATAGCTAAAATCCTAAGTCCTAAGGGTAAAGGAAAGAGCTAGGAAAGATCCTTCTCCCTTTCCTACTAAGAAATTGAAATAACAAGTCCTATTAAAACAAGGATTGGACTTAGTCAAACAAGACCCAACCCAATGTTACCTAAACTAAATAAATAGCGAAATAAAGATAGAATAAAGCCCACAATGGCCAAATTACAACTCTAATGGGCTAATGCTCATCGATTTCAAGTAGAGTACACAACTTGGAATCGATGGAAATATTCCTTGGCATATGATCTCTAATGCCCTTCAAATGAACTCCGATGGCCTTTAACTTTTCAAGTTGAACTCTAATGAGGTCCAATAATGCTTCCTTGAACCTTTTAGCTCTTGCTCTTGTCATTGGGCCTAATGGCATCTTCAATGGATCAAATGGCACCTTAGGCAACTCCAATGAGCTTGAAACTTCTTTGTGTGTATCCCTAGCATCTTCAAGCTTCTCCAAGCCTCCTTGCCGCATGTGCTCATCTTCTCCATGATCTGCATTGAGTTCTTCAAGACCATGATAAGCCCTTGGCGCATCAGTTTCAGGATAGCCTAGCGGGGACAACTTCCATATGGTATAATCAGCTTGACAGGCATCATATTCGTTCCTGGGATGATCTTGCAAAAGCCTTCGTCGATCAATATAGTTATTTAGTTGAGCTGGCCCTAAACAGAGAGACCTTGAAGGCAATGGAGAGGAAGCCTATTGAGAGTTATACAGAATTCGCTCAGTGATGGAGGGATAAGGCCGCACAAGTTAGGCCATCAATAGAAGAATCAAAGATTTCAGGCTTTTTCATCGACACCCAGAAGTCCATATTCTATGAAAAATTGTTCAACATGGCAAGTGAACCTTTTGCAAAAATTATGGTGATAGGACAAAAATTGGACAATAGCATCAAATCAGGGAGGATTACTATTTTGGATGAATCTAAGAAAGGACAGGTCGGGAAAAAGAAGGAATAAGTTAGTAATGTTAACCAGGAGCCTTATAAGCCTTATTATCCACCTCCAACATACAATTACCCTCAATATAGCCAGGGCACTACTAACTACTGTCGTCCACCCAGACCGATCCAACCTTCCTACCATGCTTACTATGCACCACCTCAAGTTTATCTTTACAATTATTAGCACTCAGGAGACATCAATGCAGTTGGAGGGGCACCCTTTCGTCCAAGACCATCTAATCCTCCTCCAAGTCCCACACAGCTAGTACAACAGAGAGCTCAAGCTTACTTTCCAGGGAATGCAGGTCAGATAAAGAACAAAGTCCCCATCGACCTAATTCCATACACTTACACTGAGCTGCTACCTCAACTACTCCAGCAAAATTTGCTACAGATGTTGCCTTATGCTAATCCTCTGCAACCTCCACTACCAGCATGATATAATGCTAAAGCCCATTGCGCTTATCACTCTTGGTCCGAGGGGCACACAATAGAAAATTGTTGGAGGTTGAAGTATGCTGTTCAAGAATTAGTAAGGTTTGGAAAGCTAAGTTTTGGCAATGGTGCCCAAGTTAATCCTCTGCCGGATCATGGAAATGCCCAAGCAAATATGGTTGGAACTGGAGAGATCATCAAACAGAAGGTTTCTGAGATAACCACTCCTCTTAGCAAAGTTTTTAAGGATCTAGTGAAAGCGGGAATGATTGAAACAGGGGAGTTTGGAGATGGAAAGCTGAAGGAAGTATGTCCATATCATGGTACAGTGCATCGGGTTTGTGAGTGCCCAGAATTCAAAGGAAAAGTGCAGAACTTAATGGATGAGCGGCAAATTTAGTTCTATATGGAGAAGCCAGCCTGGGGAGTGAGTATGATAGTCAAGGAACAGTCTCAGCTTTTTTTTCCGATCCCGTCAATGAAGAAACAAGCTATCCAAAGATCATCTACTGAAATAGCAACACCAGTGCAGCAAAGGTTAGTGGCATCCGTGGTTGTGTCATCCCCACAATCACTCTCTTATACGAATGACCACCAAGTATCCAAGAAAAATGAGCATAGTTTTTCCACAATATCAGGGGAGGGTAGTTCGACCATTGTGACAGGTGACAGAAAGATGGATTTGCAAGGATATGACGGGGTTGTGAGGAAGATGAATGAGGAATCACAGGGATCAGTTACCAATGCTATGATTGAAAACGTGCCAGATGTAGATGAACACCTTGGATTAGCCGGATGGTTCCAGGGCTGTGACGAATAGTTGAGCGAAGCACGAATGCAATTTTACTTTAGTACTATGGAGATGTAATAACTTTTGTCCCAACACTTATGCCTAAGAGTGTTGTTGAATAGTTCTATGTTGGGCTTTCTTTTACATGCATACTATCTTACATGTTTTCCTTTTATCTAGAGTAATAAAATAAAGTGCACTTCAGAAGTTTAAATAAGTTCTCATTCTCTCTTCATTCATTTATTCTATTTATTATTTGTTATTTATTCTACCTTTAGTATATGTATATATTCTATTATTCAGGCCGATTGACAATGAATGCAAAGACGCTCAAGACGAGCCAGGGTTCAATGATGAAAAATGCTAATGAACTCGACCATGAAGACACTGAGGATCGGGCACTACCCTCAGACCTTCTGAGATGACAAAAGATTCATAAGGAATACCCACAGAATTGATAAGCTCAGACATTAAGGAAGCTCCAAACGTCTAACCCAAGGTTTTGAAATAAATGGTATGGATTCGTCACGGGCAAGGTTCTCTTTCGATAAGTTCCCATCCAAAAAAAACTTGGCCTAAAAAAGGAGAAACAGGTCAGAAAAAAAAGAGAAAAAAGCACTTGGAATCTCCGGGGGAGTCCAACAAAATGGTTTTCAAAAAGATTCATGTTTTTCAAAAAGTTTTGATAAAATGGATTTCCATAAAGGATTTTCGAAACCTGTTTTCTCGAGGAATGTTTTTCAATGAAGATATCCAATCTTGAAGTGATAAATGGCTTTCTTTCATATTCCTTCACCTGTAGAAAAATATCCATTGTTACCCCCTTTGAGCCTGATTAATTTCTTTTCAAATGAACCCTAATCAAGGATCACCCTTCACACTGGGGGGCAAAGGTGAAGAAGAATTAGCCTCGAAAAAAGGTTTTGCACTCAATATTGAATGGGGCATCCTGATAGTAATTGAGTCCACTCCATCAAGAAATTCAAATCAAAAGGCAATAAAGATGCAAAAAAAATGAAAAAAAAACGAACGAAAATTGAAAAAAGAAAGTATAAGATGGAGCAAAGGACAATTGGTATAATAAAATCCTTCACAGGACAAACAATGATCCTTGATTCAAATACCCTCAAACACATTTTTTAACCTTTATATTCTTTCTTTGGCAAACCAGAACCCTAGCCTATATTACGTGCCTAATAAAAGCCCATCTTTGATCAAGTGAGGACATTCGAGAAGAGGCTTTTCCTCAACAAAAGTAATAGTCCTTTCTGCAAAATGTTTTAGGTCAAAACTTTTAAAAAGAATTTTCGGGTAAATTTCGAGTTTTCCAAGTGCTTGTAAAAAAAATGAAATGAAGAAAAGAAGCTCTAGGGTGAAAACCCGAAAAGGGCAGTCTAGAGCAAGGATGGGAATTCTAAGAGCCACCTCTGAAAATAATGGGATAAATAGACAAGTTCAGATTGAAAGCATCCAAAGAACAGTTCAAAGTGGAAAAGCACAAACAGTGGTGAATATACTTCAAGAAAATCTATTAAGGTCGAAGGGGTGAGGGTCTGGTCCAGACTGAGTTGGGAATAGCAACACCGAAACTTGTTTCTGAGAATTCTTTGGCATGTCACCAAATCGTCGTCAGAGTATTCATCGTCATGAGGAGCTATCCTTCTCATATAAATATATATTTTCTTCTTTCCTTCTTTTCTTGTGTATATATCATTTATATATATTTCTCAGTAGTAATGACTTCTGAATACTTGCACTTCATTTCATCACTGATCATAAAGGGCGAACATGTATGGAACTGTTCACAAAAGATTCAAATTGGGGATAGGAAGAGGCAAACAGTCACTTGGGGCAAAAGGATCAGAAATCAGAGCAGGGGCAAACTGGGGCAAGATAGGAAGAAAAAAGAGGGGAAGTAAAGCCTACTAAAAAAGCAGATATCTAATTTGACAAGCAGCAATTCGGAGGAATATCAAGTGCTTAGTTATAGGATTGAACGTAATACATTGGGAACCATACGGAACCATGAATCGATGAACAAAAGAACTTCAAAACATGTCATACATATTGCATTACCATGCATTTTGCATTGCATCATGAGGCATTTCTTAACTTGCATCAAAGCATTTTCGAACAGATATCATCAGGGATTTCCACAGAAAGGTTTCAGCAATCAGAGCTCTTCATCGAGACAAGAATTTTGAATGATTTTTTAAATGACTCGGGGCATGTCTTCCAATTAATTTTCATCTAAGCTAATCTTGTTCAATTAGCTTCAATTTTTCAATTCTTTAATTATCCAATGCTCCAATTCTTCAATTATCCAATTCCTCAATTCTTCAATTCTTCAATGTTTCAATTTCAATATTTCAATGGCTCAATTTCAATTCTTCAATGTTTCAATTTCAATATTTCAGTGCTTCAATTTCAATATTTCAGTGCTTCAATTTCAATATTTCAGTGCTTCAATTTCAATTCCTCAAATTCAATCCTTCAATGTTTCAATTTCAATATGTCATTGCTTCAATTTCAATTCTTCAATGATTCAAGTCCAATTCTTCAATGATTCAATTTCAGTATTTCAATGCTTCAATTCTTCAATTTCCATTCTTCAATGCTTCAATTTCAATTCTTCAATGCTTCAAGTTCCATTCTTCAATGCTTCAATTTCAACGTTTCAATGCTTCAATTTCAATTCTTCAATATTTCAATTCCAATTCTTCAATGCTTGAATTTCAATTCTACAATGCTTCAATTTACTTCAATGATCCATGGTCGTGTTTCTTCAATTCTTCAATTATTCAATGCTTCAATTCTTCAATTATTCATTGTTTCAATTTACTTCAATGATCCAGGATGGTCTTTCTTCAATTCTTTAATTTATTTCTTCAATTCTTCAATTATTTATTGCTTCAATTCTTCAATTATTCAAATGCTTCAATTCTTCAACTCTCCCATGTTTCAATTAATTTTTGATTGATCCAGGGCGGTCTTTCCTCAAGTTCTCAAACTACTCGTCTTCTAAAAGTTCTTAAAGCTTGCTAATAAAACGGGTGTCTACGTTTTTGCGCACTTCCCAACTTTCAGAAAGTATACAAACTACTTTTCTGAATACTTCCCGACAGTTGGAAAGCTCACAAAGAGGGGTAGCTGTAGACACCCGATTTAGGATTCAGAATAAATTATTTTCCTTACAATAATTTTAAATTCAGTGATGGGTTGGGGCTTAAATTGGATTAGTTGGGTCGGATCAAATTCATTTAACTAACTTTTGAAGCTCAAATTCAATCTTTCTTTCCTTATTGAGTCTAAGTCCGTTTTATTTGGATATGGTGGTCATTGAGCTTTTGCTTTCTATATTTCACTTGGGCTTTCACTTTTTTATTGGGCCGTATACTTCGTTATGAGCCAAGCTTGATTCATTTCAGATCTTGGGCTCTTGTTTCCTTTGGTTTGGACCCAACTCAATCTAAATCCATGCGGGCCAATTTTAAGTTCACAAAAGTTCAAAGACATGCTTTTAAAGGAGGAGAGTAATTTCATTTACTTTCAATTTCATTACAATTACAATGCTGCAGATTACAATTTGTTGGCCATGTGACCTCTTCTCATTACTTCCCTCGCCACATCACCTACAAGGACAAAAAGGAACAATTAGACCATGATCAGAGGGACAAAACGGTGACATTAGCAGAATTGAGTACAAAGAGACAGAAGGGAAACACAATTAATATGGAATGAATGAAAACTTGCGGACCAAGTTCAAAAATACAGAATTTGTCTCAAGTACAATCAACTGCAAAACAGTGGTATGTGAGCTAAAAAACAGGCTTGTGCAGTCACCAATAGGCCGGATCCGACGGCTGAGGTGGGAGATTGGAGTGCTTGAAGTTTCGATTCGGTTAGTGTTGTTTAGCGCATCCCAAAGCTTTTTCGGGTAGATCTAAGGACAGATCCGGACAGATGAGAGCGAGGAGAAGCAACCTGCAATTTTTCATAGCCAAACGAAGCACCGGTGACGGTTACTACGGCGGTGACAACTTCCGGCGTGGTGGAGAGAGAGAGAGAGAGGTGAGAGAAGGTGAAGTCTTTAAATTTTAACTCCCATTTCTGTTTAGTTGGTATATATATGAGCTACTTTTTTGTATTTATTTATTAAGCATGCAATGTTTTCGCCTTCTTTAGGTTAGTCCCCTTTATTTGTTAGAATACACTAGTGATTTGCCTCCTTGTGCAGTTAGGTCCCCATTTGGTCATAATTTAACCTTAAAGTATCTATTTGGAATCAACTTAGTATTTTTCAGTTTAAATTTAAAATAGCTTACCTTTTAAAGCAACTTAGTTTTCAATAAAAATAATCTAAAAATTTTTTAGAAATTTAATCGTTTGGCATCGTTTTCGTTTCCTGTTTTCTGTTGCCAATTTTCTGTTTTTGGAAACAAAACAGTGAAAACATGTTTGGCAGATTGTTTCCGTTTTCAAAAATTTTGGAAACAGAAGCAGTGTTTTGGAAAAAAGTGGAAGCAAGAATTTTGTGTTTTCATGTTTTTCCAAAACACTTCCAAAACACAGAAGCACAGTAATGAACAGTAACTCACATGCTTTCTAACATTTTTTTTAACTTTTTTATTTAAAAACATACAGGTAAATTGTATATCCAAACATGTTTTTGTTTTCAAAAATTGACAGCGCAACAAAAACAAAACGAAAACAAAAAACAGAAAAACGAAAACAATGCCAAACGACCCCTTAAGAATTCGATTCACCTTTAGCAATTGCTGAAGATTATGCTTTCAATTCAAGAGCAGAATATGAGTAATAAAAGCTCTAGCTTAGAAATTAAATATGGCAAGTTGAGTGTGAAGGTTGACTTTTAAATTTAAAAGTTAGGAATATTAGTAGTTTAGAAAATGAAAGTCTTAGCCTAAAAATGGTTAGTTAGTAATGGATAATTTTGAGTAAAATTTGGCTTTCTAGTTTAAAATTGAAAAATTAGTTTAGCAATAATCCACGAATTAAAATTGCATTTTTTTTGGTAATTAGTTAATTAGAATTTGGAATTGGGCTTATTATCTAATTATGTTTGGGATTTAGTTTGGCTTTGGGCTTTACTTCTTATGTGATGGCTTTTGATTTATGTTGGGCTTGGTAATTGTTTTGGACTCTCCAATATATATATATATATATG
Source organism: Corchorus olitorius (assembly GCA_001974825.2). NCBI lineage: Eukaryota > Viridiplantae > Streptophyta > Magnoliopsida > Malvales > Malvaceae > Corchorus > Corchorus olitorius. Next base: position 105,129 of record AWUE01022633.1, on the reverse strand, counting down.
ATTTCTTTTTCTGTTTGGGCTTTAACAATTCTATTTGGCCTTTAGTTTTAGATTGATGATTTGGGCTTCAGTTTGTTTTTGGACTTTATCTCTATTACATATCTATTGGGTTTTAATTTATGTTGGGTCTTATTCTTTTATAGTGGGCTTTAATTTCTGTTGGGTTTTACATTTTATTTGGGCATTATCTTTTGTAATCTTTCATTTAGTTGGACGTTATTTTGATTTATGTGGGCTTATATTGAAATTGGGATTCAAGTCTTTAGCTAAAATATAATTTCAATTAATGGAATAAGATTGTGATTAGATCTAGATTAAGTCATTTGCATTGCATATTTAATTTTAGTTAATTTAAATGTTGCCATACCACTTTAAAATTGTTGATGACCGTAATCCTTCCGAAGAAGGGGCATTCAGTGAGTGGTCGAGTTTTGGGGGGCACTGAATGTCTCCGAGGATGAGACAGTTCTTCTCGAGATGCATCGGGGCTCCGAGCATATATCCTGGGAAGGGCTTTCGATAACCCTGGCTACGTGAGTCAACGTTAATAACCGAATTTTGCATTCATCATTTTATACATGCATTAATTAAGATTTAGATTAAGAAATTAAAGAAAAACCAACAAAAAGGGAAAAATAGAAAATTAAAAGATGTAATAAAATTGGTTTTGAAAAATATTTTTTTTCATTATGTTCTCTTATTTTGTTTTCAAAAATTAAGAAAAAGTAATTCAAGAGTTTTCAAGGTCAATATTTTCAAATATAATTTTTTCTTTTAAATAAATCCAAAAAAAAGAGATTTTGAAAATTAATAAAATTCATCAAGTTTTCTGAAAAATAAAAAAAAATGTTTTGACATGGCATTTTCAAAATATCTTTTCTGGTGTGGGAGATTTAACAAGAGAACAAATAGTGAAAGAGAATTAAAGAAAGAATTAATCGACAATAGTTCGATTATATTCTTTCGAAATTCTCGATATCTAAATTTGTTTTTTAGAAATTGATTTTCTTTTACTTTATAATATTTTCTTTAATAACCAAGATTATGATTAAAAGCAACCAATTTTTTTTGACCCACTAGTCCTAGTTAAACAAAGAGGTAAAGTCATTTGACGGGGCGCTTCGGGAGTGCTTATCCTTCCCCGGGCGTAACCGACTCCCGAACCTAGACTTAGGTTACGAGACCGGACCTATAGGTTTAGTGGGTCCTATGCCAAGCTTAAGACCTCATTAGACCATTAGGTTAATCAATAGGTGGCTAATCACACCTAACAAAAAAGATTAGTGACGACTCATTTAGTTTTCATTCAGTCGTTCAGCGGTAGGGTTCGTACTCCGGACCCGCACGTTGCGACACTTCTTAAACAATAGCTCCAAATGGGTCTGAAAACACAAATATAAGAAATATGGGGGTAAATAGACACTTATGACCAATAAATAAAATACCGTACCGTACCGGCCGGTTGAACCGAGTACCGGCCAGAAATCCGGTACGTTCATATTAGCAAAACCGCTTTTACCTTGTACCGTTAAAATACCGTGTTAAACCGGAAGCCGTTATACCGGTTGATCCGTTTAGCCATATTTTAGGGCCATTTTTTGCAAGTCCAAAACTCAAAATTAAAGCCCCTATTTAATATTAAGCCAAAGCCCAAGCACAAAGCCCAAACCAAATCTGGCTACCCATTTAATTTAAGACCCAATTCCATTTCTAATTTGATAAAAAAAAAAAAACTATCCTAGTTTTCTATTTCGTATTTGCATCAGATCACAAAGAGAAAGAACCAAAGACCAAAGTCCATATGGCGAAAAAAAAGAACCAAAGTCCACAAAGAACCCTAGAAAGTTAAACTCAAAAATCGCTTCCTTGCATCAGATCTGTTCATCACTTCATCACTTCATTTTATGTTCTCTGTTCATTTCTTTAATTCTTCTTCCTTGTTGTTCGATTCGATCTTCTGCCAGACTTCTGTCGACTCCACAAACTCAATTGATTCAAAAAGAAGCCCAAAAGGTTTGTTGGTTTTTACTTTTCATTTTCTCTACTTTTCTTCCAAAGTTTATGACAAACCAAATGGAATTTTGGGTCTGTTGATGGGTTTATTATTTATGTTCTCTGATGTTATCATTTCAGTTAAATTTCAGAGGTTTGGATTTGATCATAATATTAATTTCAGTCTTTTAGATATCATATATGCTTTGTCATTAAATTTTTGACACTCTATTCCTTTTTCTTGGTTCAGGTTTATTGGGTTGTTGCATTGTTGGCCATATTCCTAATTTTTAAAAATTAAAATTGCCTTTTTCGGTTATACCGTCTAGTTGAACCGGTTGTACCGGATACCGGGACCGTGTCCGGTACGCTGTCCGGTACGGTTTTTTATTCATTGCTTATGACTACCAAAATAAGGCAAAATCATATAGAAAATAAGCACTAAATTAGGTCTTATCAATGTTCCATCAAATTTCTTGACTTAGCCTTTTCCTTTCCTCTGAATTATGCCTTGTTGAACTTTCTGCTTGTTCCTCTGCAAGATTCATTCCATGTCTTCCTCTTCACCTCTTGCCCAAACTTGACTTTCTTTGCCTATCTTATACCCCTGTGCTCCTTCTGGATCGTACCAGTTCTGATTCCTGCCCTGAATGACTTTTTTCCAATTACTATGAATTTCTCTTTCTTGTCTCGTAATGAATTGGACTCTTTGTCTTGCGAATTCCTATTATGGATGAGGATGAAATGTTCTAATGTGTGCCTATGTGCATGAATGCCCATGTATGCCGAATGAGTGAATGTTGAGTCAATTATGGAAAGTAATATGATATTGACTTCCCTTCTTTAGATGACTCTTTTGCCCCAATCTTGGTACCATTTTCCTTGCCAACATCCTCCAACATAGTTTAATTCAGAAGTCAAAATTCTCAAATGTATTGATCATGTAACTGAATCTTCTTGAAACACGATATGATTTAAAATGATTCCACAAGACATTGCCCTTTTGCCCCTGAAAACATTTTATGACTTTACTAAAAATGCCCCATATGTTGCCCCACTTTAAAAAGTAAGAGAGATTTTCGAAAGATCTGATGACCACAACTTAGAAAACTTTCCTATATGAGATCCTTGACTTAACCTTCGCCTTAGACTCACAAATGGAATGCAAATATTTTGCAAAACTCATTTTCATAACATTCTCAACTTGTCATTTGTCCCAAAATGATTTGTATCAACACTGGTTATGAAAAGGTTCCAAAGGACTAGAAAGGCAGTTGAAAAAGGTTTGTTTCAATGTTTTGGCTTCTCCTAACAAGGCTGGAGTATTTGATGACTTTGTCAACTCTTATTCTTTGAATCAATGCTTTTTGCTGTAAAGGAGGTCTTATTTTTCTAACTGTTTTGATAGACTTTGTGAGGCTTTGAGAATTCTCATTCTTGCTCTAGATTGCCCTTTTTCGGGTTTTCACCCTAGAGCTTTATCCTTTACTTTTCTTTTCTTTTTGATTTCTTTCACTTTTTTCTTTTTTTTTTCGACTATTTCACCATGTACCTGCATTTAAAAAAAAATTTGAAACCAATTTTCTCTAAAAACTTTTTTTTGAGAAAAACACTTTCTCTTTTGCAAAAATCAATTTCTTCTTTTTGGACAATCCCTTCACCTTCAATATCCTGATATGATAAAAGACGGACTTTATTAGGCACGTAATGTGGGATTGGGTTAGGGGTGCCAAAAAAAGGATAAAAAGCTCAAAATGTGTTTGAGGGTGCTCGATCCAAGAATCACTTTCTTCTTTGCATGGAAAATTCTTTCAACTTTGATGTCTATTTTCCATTTGAACACCTTGTTCAATCCTCAAACTTCTTCTCTTTATTGAACTTTGCAATTTACTTCTTTTTAACATTCTTTATCTTTTCTTTTCCTTTAGGTGGATTCAAGACCCTTTCTTCTTTCCTTTTTTTTTTTCATTTTGTTTCATTTCTCTCATCAAGTTTATTGACATGCTTGGGCATCTTTTCCCAGCTTATGACAAACTCCTCCTCTTCTTATTACTTTCCTTTTGTTTGCCCCGTCCCTACTAGTGCGCTACTTTTCCAATTTGCTACAAGCACTTCTTCATCTTTACCTCCAGTGTTGAGGGTGATCCTTGATCAGGGTCAATTCAAAAGAAGATCCATAAGACTCAAAGGGGACAACAATGGATAACTTTCTGCAAGTGAAGGGATAAGAAAGAAGGTCATTTATCATAATTTAGATCTGGATATTTTAATGAAAGACGACCCTTAAAAAGTCAAAACCTTTTTGAAAACTCATTTTTTAAAACATTTTCTTGAAAACAATTTTTGAAAAATGTATCTCGTTTTGGCCATCCTGAAAATTTGTGCAAGCAAATGACGTTGCAATTCAATTGCTTTTTCTATTTTCTCTTTTTTCACTTTTTTCTTCTTTTTTCCTTTTCAGGTGGGAATTCAATAACTGATGTCTTCTGCCTCTATTCCCTTGTCTGACCTTCCTTATTGATAAAGATGAGCATTTCATTACAAAATTGAATGTTGCCCCCCCCCCCCCCCACTAATCACAAAAAGAGTAAATGCGCTTTGACGAGTGAAGTGATTTGAAAGGTGCACTTTTGGTGGACTTATGTGATCTCTGAAACAATTTGTGTTCTCAAAGCTTGAAAGTGATTTGAATTTGGCCTTCTAAGAAACTTCCTCAGTGACATGAAGAGATCCCGATGTGTCTCGAAAAAGTATGGTATTTCAGGTTCAAATTGGTTTCAAGAAACTGGCTCTTTTTGGGATATGAGAATTTTGGGCTCAAGCAAAGTGTTGAAAAATAAAAGATTTTCATTTATTCAAAATGCAACCTTTTATCTAAGAGTTTTTTTTTTTGAAAACTCCCTCATTCCTTTGGTCATTGCCCAGACGAAGACTATTGCCCCTAGCCGAGCACTTTTGAGAACTGTCTCTAAGTGGTGATCACTTGACTCTACAAGTTTAATTCTTTTTAGACAAGTGAACTTTCTTTTCTCCAGTCAATTTTTGCAATGAAAGTGCAACAATTTTAACTACTATTATTAACACAATGCAATCTTATATGCTGAAGATTCAAAATACAATATTTTAAACCAAAATGCTATGCTGATGTCATGCATATGTGGGATATGCTCAAAACTTTCAGAAATCCCCCTTTGGTAGGCTTCCCTCGCCCCTTTGTCGCTGATTTAGAGCTGTGTGATCCTCCATTACTTGATAAGCTGATCAAGGTACCACTTTTGATGATGCTTTCAACTTTTTCGCCTTGAAATCCTGGAGTCCTCTACTGACTGGCCTTCTGCCTGAGCGAGAGCAACTTCCTTGGCATGATCTGGCTTCTTTCAAAGTATCTGAGGAAGGAAGCTTCTTGACCCCCTTTTACATCTCCAACCCCTACCATCACGTTGACAACGTGCTTCGTTAGTTCACCGATTTCTCATTTTCGTCTCGGCCAACCTCTAGTGGTACACTTCGATTTCCAATGAACCTCCCGGGCTTTCCTGACAAAGTTAGACTCCAACAAAACAAGTAGAAAACAAGTAATATGAACAATCTATATGCACGAAATGTATCTCTTAACAAGTATCGATGACAATGCATGATGGATTTATAATATATACAAGTGACTGACTAATGCATAATGTATGCATGAACATATATACATATGGATGGCTTGACAATTTGACAACTCTTGAAAATGTGCATGGAAATACAAAATGCAAATCTCGTATGCGTGAAGAAGATGCATGAACACGCTTATGAAGATATGAAATGTGTATGGATGCACAATGCAACCTGCAAATTAAAAGAGTTATACAGATGCATTTGCAAAGAGAAAACAACAAAAGAATCAAAGACCGGTTAGTAACTAGACATAAATATGAACAAATAACTGAAAATTAAAGAGAAATTGTGCCCATTCTATCATTGATCAGAACATTTTCCTTGAAAAATTTCGACTTGTAAGTCCGCTTGGGGCAGGTCAGTCCGCCTATTGTGAGCAATGCAATTACCCACTCTACGGTCCATTTTTTTTTAAACGAGATAGAAAAGGTGAGAAGTGTTCCTTTTGTGTACTAAGGTTTACCCTCATGGGAATAGCTCTAACTAAGCTAGATATTTCTCATGGGATCTATATGCTGAGTGAGGCTTCCCACTGGATCTAAAGGTTCCCATACTATCCTTACTATCGCCCACCTGATCGGTCGTCAGCAAATCATAAAAATAATAATCCCAACAAAATCCTAACTAAAGTAGATAGGGCAAGTAGGGGTCGAACCCACAGAGAGATAGGTTATTAATCTTTTTCTTAAAACAGGCAAATAAAATAAAGAGAATTTTTATAGTGAAATTAAATATAATCAAACTAACGATTAAAAATGACTAAGAAAGCAATCAAGAAAATTAAAGAAAGCAATTGATAAGAAAGTAGTGAATAAACTAGAAAATAATTGATAAAAACCTCCAACGTAGAATTAATATCCCTCTTGACAATTATAATATGGATCATTGATATCTAAAAATTATGAAAACAAAGAATAGCTTGTTGGAATTAAATCCTAAATCACCTTAATTAGATAAGATTACCGGTTAAATCTTAAATTAGCCCTTTTATTTCCTAGCAAATCAATAATCAGTTAAGGCTTAAAGATTCACCAAGAAACAAAGCATTAAGAACTAGTAATTTATACAAGCGCAAAGAGCAATTTCTCATTCAACGTCCCTTATCTCCCTTCGAAGGAGGTGTTAATTCTCAACCAATTGCTACAAATAACTAAGCCTGAACGTTAATCCTTGACTTAATCTAGCTAATGTTATCTTAATTTATCTAGAAAGTGCCGGCTCAATCCATCAAAACAGGCAACATAGAATTAAAACAGAGATCAAAGGAATACTCTAATAATTTTCATATATAAGCACAAAATCTCACCATTATATAAGTGAAGAGATCAATTAAATTCTACATTGGAGAAAAGAAAAGGACTATTCACTCATGAATTGAGTGAGCATCCAAAGAATAAGAAGAAAAACTTAACTTATGGATGGGAAGAAGAGGGGGCGACGGCTCTAAGGCTTTTGTCCTCCAAATCTTCAACAATTCTTCAAAATACAATTTCTAGATCTAAATACATTGAAAACCTAGACATAAGGTGGCTATTTATAGTGGAGATAACCCTAAAAACTCCAATTCTAACTAGGAAAGGACTCTAGGACGATTTTGGGGATGAATTGGTCTCCAAGTTGGATTAAAAGTCTTCCTAGAGTAGAATCCAAGTCAAAATAGGATCCTGAAAACTTCTGGATTCGTGCAGGGACTTCGACAGCATTTTTGGGCTTGAAGATGGCCGAATTGGGTCATAGACTTCAAAGGAAAATTGTAGATCTCGGAGTTAGCTTTCCAACGCATACTCATGGGCCTAAAACGGACATCTGAGAAGAAAGTTATGATTTTTCTACCGAGTCTGCGTTGAATCCTAATCCTGTTAGGATTAGAAGCGGGAATATGCGGGAATTGGATATTTCCTTGGACATAGGCGGCACAAATTGGGTTTTTAATTCCAATAGTGGACTTATATGGGCTGAGTATTATCCCATATAAAATATCCAAAATTCCAAAGCTTCCGGGCTTCTTCATGGCTTGTCTTCAATCCTTCCCAATTAAAGCTCCAATCTTCAATTCTTGCTTCTTGAAATAATTCTTCAATGATCTTCAAATCTTCAAATTATCTTCAATGAGTCTTCAAACACGAGGTTCGAATCTCCAAATCTATACTCAAAATTACTATGCTCATATCTGTGTAAAAAGTCATCAAAATAGCTCCAAAAGTAGTGAAAATTAACAAATTCTCATTTTCACATCACTTAAGGATTCAAAACACAAATATTATCAAAATAGCATAAATTTAAGCATAAATAGATCCAAAAACATAGTAAAATAGCCATAAAAATAGGGTTGTTTTTGGCTCAATCATATTTCCCCCACACTTGAACTTTGCTAGTCCCTTAGCAAATCAATGTGTAAGTTAAAAATCAATTTTTCAAAAGATCAATTTGAATTCATATATATACCAAAGAATCGATTCAATCATGAACTCAAAGTAACTAAGAATAATAACAATACTCAATTCAAAAATCAAGAAAAAACAAGTATCATCATTCTTAAGTAGCCATAATCAAAGTAGCGTTAGTCACTTACCATTCTTTACATCCTATAACTACTTCTTTCTATAAGCTTATGTTTTCCTCTTTTTCTCCATTACTCAAAAGATTGCAATGTCATAAATACACATCAAGGTTCATTGTGGGTTATAATAAATTTTCAAGGGTAATTGTTTTTAGAAAATTGAGGTTACTAACCTTTGAAGTGTTCATGATTTATGGGTTACTAACTCCCATTTTTTAGGCTACTAGCACTCTAGAAGGACTCCTTCTTTCATTTTTTCAGAGGGACAATATTTCTGCAATTCCATCCCTCTTTCCAAGGGTTACTAACTCCTTTTGTTTAAGAAAAGAGTGACAACAATGAATATTTTTTTTAAGCACAGAAATACCTCTTCTCCTCTTGCATGAAAGCACTTCTTTTTATGAAAACAAAAAAATTTTTAATTACCCTTTTTATAAGTAGTCCCCCACACTTATTCTTGACATAATCATAACATGCTTTCTTAATCATAATTTCAATCAAGATTGAACACAAGTTCTAGAAATAGATAATCATAGAAGCAATGAATAAATAAGATCACATCACAAACTTCAATTATACCTAATTCTAAGAAATCAAACAACATGCTATAACTCAATCAATGAATAAAGTATTCTTAAAATTCTAAGCATTCATCAATCATAATCAAATTAATTAATTAATATTTGCATGAAAAATTCAAATAGTTTGAAAAATTCGAAATTTAACCATCAAAAATCAATTTTTTCAAAAATAAATTTTGAAAAATTGAGGGAATAAAATATGGTCAATCAAAAACAATCAATTCCTATCCTAGGTTCTCATGCAAACAATAACTAGCATATGACTCAATTATAATTCTATCAAGTATTCACTCCCCCACACTTAAAATTCACATTGTCCTCAATGTAAAAGCAATCAAGAAAACAATTTTCTTACTAAAAATATAGAGTTAAGGTTCATGAAAACATACTTGGCGGCTTTGATGAAGATAATTACTCAAACATAAAGACAATAGAAAATTAAGGTGATAGGAAAATAAAACTAGATAGATAGTTTATTAATGAAACTTGAAAAATAAAGACATAAGATAAAGGGAATTAAAATTAAAGCATAAACTAGATAACTAATCCTAAGATGCATAAAAATAAATCTTAAATCAAAAAACAAGAAACTTAAATTGAAAAATCCTAAAACTAAACCTAAATTGGTTTATGAATAGCCTTCTCCAATAAATTGAAGAGGTCATCCAAATTCCCAATTATGTTATTAAAATCCTCTCTTAAGCTAGTAATTTGATCACTAATCTCTTTGCATCGCACAAGGAAAGGATGAAGCTCTTCCTCATTCTCCTTTTCTTGGTTAACCTCTTCTTCCTCATTCTTATCACAAGAAGCATCACTTGATTCAGAAGCAGAAGCAATAATCACAAGATTGTCTTCCAACGGATCCTTAGGTCCAATTATTGGGGACTTATTCTTCAATTCTTCCAAGGTAAAAACAGTAGCTATTGGTCTATTAGATGAAGAAACATAATTAGGATCATGAATCCTTGGAGGGAGAAGGGCACATCGCATGGGAGGTCTATAGGGTGGCCTATAGGGCTTTGTGCGATACCCATCAATCCTTGGCATGGGAAAAGGCATGTTCCAAGGTGCAACTTGAGGTCTTATCCTTCCATTGAAATTTCTTGGTCCTTGGGGATGATGAAATCGATTATCATAGGGGTGAAACCGATTTCTGAACTCATGCTCAGCTCTAGCCTTTGATCTCATAACAGCTTCTTGTGACTTATTAGCTTTGTCCCAAAGAAATTCATAAATCTTCCTAGCTTTGAATCCTGGCTTGGTAGCAATTTCTTCTTCAAGTAGTGAGGCAATCATGCTCAAAAGATCATGGCAATCTTGACGAATAAAGATTCCTTGAAATTTGTCACCAAATTGAGAAGCTCCAATTTGATAAAATTGTTGTCTAAAATCCTTGAATTGAACTTCAAAGTCCATGGTGGTGAGCATCATCGACATCTTCAAAAGGGCTAGGGAGTATCGAAATCTTCTTCTTGCTTCTTAAGGGGATATCGACTTGCTTGGCTTCTTGTCGAAAATTCTTCTTCAAAAATTTGCTTAGCATATCGCAATTTTCTTCCCAAAAATTATGCTTCTAGTTGACTTCTCTCTTCAACCAAGCTATCGATTTGCTCTTGCTCTTAACCAAAAATTTTTTCCAAACATTGCTCTTGTGAATTGATGAATAAAAGAGGAGGTAGAGGTGCCTTTATATAGTGATGAAGTCCTATTCCTAAGAGGTTTTAATTAGAGTAAAAAGTAAGAAACATACCTTGATTAGGAGTCCATTACCTATTGGGAAAGGGTTGGTCATCTTCCAATTCAATTAGGATTAATAATCCTAATTGAAAAAGGATTGGGCATGGGAAGGGGAATGGTGTTGCGGCATCAAGGCAGCAGTGCTGCCTTGTGCGCGGGCTGGCAGGACAGCAGCCCCGCGCCTCGCGTGCGGCCTTGTCGCGTGGGTTGGCCTGGCGCCCCGCCCCTGGTCCGGTGCTGGCCTTGTTTGTGGCTGGTGCTGGCTCGGGTGAGGTGCCTGGTGCGGCCTGGGCTCAGCTTGGACATGTCCGAGCCATGGCCTGCTGCTGGCTGGTGCTCGGCCTCGGCATGGCTGGTTGTGCCGCGCGCCGCGCGCTGTGGCCTGGCCATGTCCGATCATGGCATGCCATGGGCTAGGCTGGTGCGCGGCATGGCTAGGTCATGGCCGGGCTGTGGCCTGGCCATGTCCGGGCCATGTCTTGGTGCCACCGAGCCATGGCCGGTCATGCATGGCTTGTGGCTCGGTGTTTGCCTCCTTCCAATTTTTTTTTAAATGATTTTTTTCTTCTTCCAATTAAATGGAGAAAAATTCATAAATCCTGAAGAATAAAAATTAAGTTAGAAATTAAAACCATTGGGTTGCCTCCTAACAAGCGCTTGTTTAAATTCATTAGCTTGACTTCCTCTTTTCTTCAATTTTTTAAGTTGGAAGATAAATTGGTTATTCCAAATTAATTTCCTCAATCCATCCTATAGGAAAACGCTCGAAGAAAGGTTTTAATCTTTGTCCAATGACTTTAAATTGCGTCCGGGTAGTTGGACTATAGATTTCCACCGATCCATTGGGATATACTTTTCGTATCTGGTAAGGACCAGCCCATCTTGGTCTCAACTTTCCAGGGAAGCCTTTTACTTGTCCCACGAATAGTAAAACTTTTTGTCCTTCGTGGAATGATCTCCTTAATATCCTTTGGTCATGTAAAGCCTTAGTTTTTTCCTTGTAAATCCTTGAATTCTCATAGGCTTCATTCCTAATTTCTTCAAGTTCTTGCAATTGCAGCATCCTTTGAATTCCAGCTTCGTCGAAGTTAAGATTGCATTGCTTCACTGCCCACCATGCTTTGTGCTCTATCTCCACAGGTAAATGGCATGGTTTTCCAAACACAATTCTGTATGGGGACATACCAAGGGGTGTCTTATAGGCTGTACGATATGCCCATAAAGCATCTCCTAGTCACATACTCCAATCTTTCCTTTGAACATTGACTGTCTTCTCCAGAATCAGCTTCACTTGACGATTAGATATCTCAACTTGACCATTAGTTTGCCGATGATATGAAGTAGATACCCTATGGCTTACTCCATATTTTTCAACTAGTGCTTGTACAATTTTGTTGCAGAAGTGAGTTCCACGAGCACTGATGAGAGCTCTAGGGATACCAAATCTATGAAGAATGTTATTCTTTATAAATTTGACCACTATTCTTGCGTCGTCCTTCTCCGTAGCAACTGCTTCAATCCATTTAGAAATATAGTCTACTGCTAGAAGGATATAGTACTTCTTATTAGATGGAGGAAAATGTCCCATGAAATCAATCCCCCATACGTCGAAGACTTCAACAACGTATACAGGGTTTTGAATTATTTGATTTTGTTTCGAAATACTTCCCACTTTCTGGAAGTGTGGACAAATCTTGCAATACTCGAAAGAATCTTGAAAGATTGTTGGCCAATAGAATCCGCATTCTAGGATTTTTCTCGCTGTCTTCTTATGTCCAAAATGGCCTCCGCTTTCATCAGTGTGGCAAAACTTCAAGACTGATTGAATTTCATTATCACGAATGCATCTCCTCATAACTTGATCAGAACCATATCTAAATAAGTATGGATCATTACAGAGATAATACTTGGCATCACTGATGATCTTCAACTTCTTTCCTTTGCTAAGATCTGAAGGTAAACGTCTAGTAACCAAAGAAATTGACAATATCAGCATACCATGGAAGTTGAGAAACAGCAAATAAGTCTTCAAAGGGTAGTGCTTCATTGAGTGCAGTCTCTTCTTCGTTGCCTTCAATTCTGCTTAGATGATCAGCTACAACGTTCTCTACTCCTTTCTTATCCTTGATTTCGATATCAAATTCTTGAAATAACAAAAGCCATCACATAAGCCTAGCTTTTGCTTCTTTCTTTGAAATTAGATATCTCAATGCAACATGGTCGGAGTAGATTATCACCTTAGATCCTAGGATGTATGATCGAAACTTTTCCAAAACAAAGACAACAGCAAGCATTTCTTTCTCCGTGGTGGTGTAGTTTTTCTGAGCAGCATCTAGAGTTCTTGAAGCATAGTAAATAACGTGGGGTACCTTATCTACTCTCTGGCCTAGAACAGCTCCAATAGCGACGTCACTTGCATCACACATGATCTCGAACGGTAGTTTCCAATCCGGTGGCATCACAATTGGAGTGGGGGTGAGGGCAGTCTTCAATTTGTCGAATGCTTCTTTGCAGTCTTCTCCAAACTCGAACTCTACATCTTTCTTAAGTAATCTACACATTGGTGCTGAAATCTTTGAGAAATCTTTGATTAATTTTCTGTAGAATCCAGCATGGCCCAAGAATGAACGAATATCCTTAATACATGTTGGATATGGCAGGTTCTGAACTACATCAACTTTGGCTTTGTTGACTTGCATCCCTTCTTTGGATACTACATGGCCTAGAACAATGCCTTGTTCTACCATGAAGTGGCACTTCTCGGCATTCAATACCAATTTGGTTTCAACACATCTTTTCAGGCTGAGTTTTAGATTATGAAGGCATTGATTGAAGGTATCTCCATAGACTGTGAAATCGTCCATGAATACTTCCATCTTATCTCCCATATAATCTTGAAAGATGCTCATCATACACCTTTGAAAAGTCGCAGGTGCATTGCATAAACCAAAAGGCATTCTTGTATAAGCATACATATCGAAAGGGCATGTAAAGGTGGTCTTCTTTTGGTCTTCAACTGCGATTGGAATCTGGAAGTATCCTGAATACCCATCCAGAAAACAATAATAGGCTTTGCATGCTAACTTCTCCAACATTTGGTCAATGAATGGCAATGGAAAGTGGTCCTTCCTTGTAGCAGAGTTCAGTTTTCTGTAGTTGATGCATACTCTCCATCCATTTTGCAGTCTTTGAGGAACTAGCTCTCCATCCTTGTTTTCTACGACGGTGAATCCAGACTTCTTTGGAACTACTTGGACAGGGCTGACCCATCTACTATCTGATATAGCATAAATGAGGCCAGCTCCAAGTAATTTGAGAACTTCTTCCTTGACGACTTCAGCAAGGTTTGGATTGAGTCTTCTTTGTGGCTGTCGAATAGGTACTGAATCTTCTTCAAGTCGAATCCTATGCATGCATACAGTAGGACTTATTCCTTTGATATCAGCAACAATCCGTCCAATGGCTTCCTTGTATTCCTTCAAAACTCTGATGAGTTGTTCTTCTTGTAAATTATTCCATTTACTTGAAATAACAACAGTCAGGGTCTCGTTGCCTCCAAGGAAAACGTATTTCAGGCCTTCAGGAAGTTGTTTTAGCTTGACTTCAGGTGGCTAAATGATGGATGGCAAGGGCGTGGGTGTTGGCTCCAAACTGATATAGGAAACCGATTCCGTTTCTTCAACAACAGGTGGAGTTTCCAATTCTCTGATGGTTTCTGTTAGATCTTCAAGCGTCAGGATTTCTGCTTCCTTGATTTCGTCTTCATTCAGGCTCTTCGTAAGAACTAGTTTAAGTTCATCTTCATGGTGAAGTGATTGAACTTGCTCAGAACAAACTTCAATTGCATTGATCGCACAAATATAATGGATCTCAGCAGGAGTTTTTATGGCTTCATTTATGTTAAATTCAATAATTTCACCATCAAATTCCATGCTGAGTGTCGAAACGTTCGGGTCCGGGGAACCCTGTCGCCACTAATCTTTTTTAAAGATGTGATTAGACACCTAAAGGCCACTTAAGTTAAGTTGAGTCCAAAAGCTCGGCAATTGACCCACTAAACCTAAGGTCCGGTCTTTGTAACCTAAATCTAGGTTCGGGAGTCGATTACGCCCGGGGAAGGATTATCACCCCCGGAGCGCCCGTCAAGTGACGGTACCTCTTAATTTAACTAGATCTACTGGGTCGAAAAGAAAAGCTGGTTGCTTTTAATCTTAATCTTGATTATTATTTATAAAAGCATTTTTTAAAACCAATGTCGAGAATTCGAAGAATATAATCGAACACGCATCAATTAATTATGTTACGATTCTCTTTTACTGTTTGTTCTCTTGTTGATTCTTCCTCAAAGGGAAGAAATTTTGAAAATGCTGTAATAAAATCTTTTTACCATTTTTTTGTTTTTTGAAAAAAACTTGATCAATATTATTAATTTCCAAAATCTTCTTTTGGATTGCTTGATTAAGAAAACATTCTTTTTTTCTAAAACACTTACCTTGAAAAACTCTTGAATTACCCATTTCTTGATTTTTGAAAATTGAATAAGAGAACATGATTTGAGAAAAAACCTTTTTGAAAACACCTTTTATTGCCTCTTTTGATTTTCTGATTTTCACTTTTTTTTTTGAACTTTTTCCTCTTTTTACCTCTAAAATAATGCATGTATGCAAATGATGAATGCAGAGTCCAATTATTAAAGCTAACTTGCGTAACCCAGGTTTTTGAAAGCACTTCCCGGGATAGATGCTCGAAACCCCGACGCATCCCGAAAAGAGCCGTCTCATCCTCGGAGACATTCAGTGGCCCCGAAAACTCGACCACACACTGAATGCCCCTTTTTCGGAAGGATTGTCGAAACGTTCGGGTCCGAGGAACCCTGCCGAGACGACGTTGGAAAAGGAGTCGCCACTAATCTTTTTTCTAAGGTGTGATTAGCCACCTATCCGATTATTAAGTCTAATATTAACCTAAACTTGGTGAAGGTAATACTAAACCTAATGCAGTCTGTTTAACCAGAGTCTATGGGTTCGGGAGTCGGTTACGCTCTGGGAAGGATTAGCAGCCCCGAGACGCCCATCAAACGACGATACCTCTAGCCTAAACTGAATCTAATGGGCTTAATACTAAATGGTTGCTTTTATCTAAATCTTGTTTATTATCAAAAGGGTTGTAAAAGAAAATAAAATCATTTTTAAAAAAACAACTGTCGAGAATTTGAAGAATATGATCGAACACCGTCGATCAATTCTATTTCGATTCTCTTTCACTGTTTGTTCTCTTGTTGAACCTTCCGCATCGGGAAGAGGTTTTGAAAATGCTGTGTCAAAACCTTTTATTCTTGTTTTTAAAGTCTTTTACTTTATTTTGAAAACTCCAATTTTAGTCTTCCTAGAAATGGTGTGAAAATCTTCTTTTCTTATTGTTTTGGAAATCTTCTTTCCATCTTCTGTTGATAAACTAAGTCTGATGAAAACCTCTATTTAAATCTTAAAAGCTCTTGATTACCAATTTTAATTGCTTCTGAAAACCGAGTAAGTGAACACTTAATGAAGAAAATATTTTTGGAAAATCCCTTTTATTGCATCTTTTAATTTTCTGATTTTTTCCATTTTCATTTTTACCATTTTAACCTAGATATTACCTAATGCATGTATGAGTTGATGGATGCAAAGTCCAGTTTTTTTTGTTGATTAATAAAAAGGAGTTTACTTGGATTGACCTTCAAGAACCTAGCCCAGCCCTCTGGGGATATTCGTAAAGATCGTTCAATCTCGGGGCGAAATCTCGAGAAGTCGTGCCCGAGCACCTTTACTCGAGATTGACCCATCATAGTTTAAACGCCTCTTTATTAATCACAATTTATAGATGTGGCATGAAATGCAAACAGTTATAGATTAATCACAAATAAATATGATATGCATGCACCTAAACTCTACTTCTACTCTAAATTAATAGATTATTACAAATCAGAGCTTAATTAAACTGAAATTAAACTAACAAAGAACAAATTAGAAGAAATTAAAAGCTTCAGGGCCAAATTGGGCAAATTGGAGACCTATCTGCACATAAAGTAAATGGTTAGAAACATTCAGGAGCCAAAAAGCACAATTTGAAAGTTAATAAGATGAATAAACAAATACCATAAAAATGACCAAACCTATTGTATCTCAAATTAATCATGAAAACTATAAGCTAATTAGGTTTAGTTAATTATGAAATAAACCTGAAATTAGATATAATATAAACTAAATTAAACCCCATGCATAAATGAAAATTGGAAGCCCAAAAATAATAAAGGTTTTATAAGCCCAAAAGTAAAATGAAATTCAAAATCCAAAATAATTAAAAAGCCCAAAGTTAGAGGTTACCTAACAATTCAAAAGTGGGCTGAACGGGTTGGATGTAGTTTTCGGGTCATGGGATCTGGACCGGGTATGGGGAGGGACTCGGACCGGGTCTAGCGGGTTTAGTATAAATACTAAACCCTAGGCGTCCTCTTCCTCAAGCTTCTTCTTCTTACCCGATCAAACCCTAGCCTCCACAAACCAGCGCCGCACCGCCAAGCTTTCCTTCACCCGGCGACGAGACTCACCGGCCAAGCCCTTCGTTGCCGCTATCTCTCTTCTCTTCCCTCTTTTCTTTCTTCCCTAAATTCAAGACCTTAAACCGAAAAATGCTTGGAACAACTCAAACCCGAGACCCTTTTGATCTGCAAATCCCGGCGCGACCTTAAATCAATCCTCTTTCTCCACACCTCCAAAACCCTCAAACAATTCCAACAAATGACCTTAGGTTCAAAATGATTCCCCCCTGAAAACAACTATGAACCCTAGCTTTGAAGTAGTCTTCCCTTCCTCTAAAACCCTTCCTCTATCGCCTCTTCCTAACTCTCCAACCCTTGCTTTTCTTTAATCTAAAATTCTCTGCCTTTTTCTCTTACTGAAACCCTCCACTCCTCCTAAACACCTCAAACCCGAATATGTCCTCTCTTTGGTGAGTGACTGAATCTCTGAATTTTGTTACTGAATTGGGTATCTTTAGGTAGAAAGAGTGTGTGTTTTTTCAATGATGGGCTGAATTTGTTTGGGTGCTCCAAGGCGAAGGGGAGGGATTCTGCTTGTATGGATTTGAGTGTGTATTCGGTTGGTGAGCCCAAGAGAATGAAGACTCCCGAGAGACTAAAAGGTAAGATTTTTTTGTTCTCTATGTATTTGGTGATTTTTGTGGGTGAGGAGTCTGGATCCTTGGTGAGAGAGACTGAATCGTGTTTGTGGTGAGAGAGAGATTGAGAGAGGTTATTAGTGGGAGAAAGCTCCCTGTAGAATTTTTCTTGTGTGGTAGTTTTTGGAGGGAGAAAGAGACTGTCTTTATTGGAGTAGGGTGGTGAGAATTTTGTAGAGAGGGACTCTGTTTTTTTTTTTTCAGTGTGTATCTGGAGAATGTAGTGTAGAGAGAGGGCTCAATTTTTTTGGTGGAGTTCGGGGAAGGTGAGATGATGAGATATTTGTGTGTGAGTTTCGTGTGTTCAGTGAGGAGAATGAAGAATGGGAGAGATGAGAGAGAGAAAGAGGCTGTGAATTCTCCTTTTTTTTTCAGTGCATCTCCCTTCCCCTCTTTTAGCTCTAACAAAATTCTTGTCCCTTTGTGCAGGTTTTTTGGGGAAGAGGATAAGGATCAACAGATCTAGGTGGCAGAATGAGCTGGCCATTCTTCTCTCCAGGTAAATCTTATCTTGTCTCTCCTTACATGAAATAACTGTTTGGGCTGAATTCTCTGCGATGGGTTTCTTTTGGACGTTGATGGAGTTGTTTTACTGCTTGCTTGTTGTTTGAGTTGCATTTGGATGTGCTCTTGTTGTTAATTTCGCAGCTGTATTGATGAAAATTTTGCTGCCATGGTTTCTTCTTTTGATCTTGCTCCCAATATTTTGATGCGCTGCCATTGAACCTTACCTGTTTACTTTGTCTTGCTTCAACAAGCCTGCTTATTGTCCCTGAAATGCTCTGCTGAATTTTGTTGGTCTCTGCAATTTTACTACTGCAATTTAAGTTTGACTTGATCCTTTTGCCACCGACTCTTGCTTTGATGTGTGCTACTTGGTACATTGAGATTGCTTGTTGAGTTGCTTGAGGCTGAACTTGTTTTGACTGGACCCATGAACCTGTTTAGTTTGCTCTGTTGTGGCTCAATGGGACTGCCTACTTAAACTTCCCCATGCATACTCTGCTAACCCAGCTTCTTTCGCCTTTGCAATGCTATCAATTCTGACATCCCAGCTTACTATGTTAACTGTTCCTATTATTAATCTGTTTGTATACCGCATTTGATCAACTGCATGAGGCTTTTTGAAACAAGTATGCTGCATTTCTCCATGTTGTTCTTTCCACTGAAATCTACTTAGCTTATTTCCTCATTCTGATGGTATTCGCATTTGATTTGTTTTGCATTTTCCTGCAGTTCCTTGTATCCATTACTAATGCATTTGCTCTTGTTTTTCACGGCCCTGTTGAGACTTCAAGGTCGAGACCGGATCTCGCACCTTGTGTTCAATATGACCAATAGTAATTTTTCCCTGAGCATGTACTCTGTTTTTGTTCCCTTAGTATGTACATTAATCAATAATGTATATGCTTTCGGGTCATGGGGAACATTTTACTTGTTTCCTTCTTTTGTGTTTCATCTTGCAGGTCACGAACTCTTCTTTTTCAAAGCCACTGTTTTCGGAAAGTAAGGGCTGGAACCAAGACAAGAAAATATTTCAAATGGGCAAAGATAATGCTGCAATTTTCACTCCTTGTAATTAGGAATGCAACACTTCCTGAATTATTGTAATGTAAAAGTCAAAACATTAATAAAATTTCTCTTTTCTTTTTGTGATTTTCATTTTCTACATGCACTACCTTAAATCAAACCTATTTAGTAGCCAATTCACAATGCAAATCCTACCTAGTGAAGAAAAGATTTAATCTAACTAAATCACCATGAACCCACATTGGCCTTCCCAAAATGACTTAATAATGAGATAAATGACTAATATGTTAATACCAAATTATTAATGGAATATGCAAATGAACTTCTTAAAATGGAACATGCTAAATGCAACTTAGATAAAGAGTCTTTTTTTCTTTTTCTTATGACAACTAATGCTAATTAAATAGAAGATTGCTAAATGAGCTATTCTATTAAAATGCTAACTATGAACTACTAAGTCACCATAATGCTTCCTATGTAAATTAAGAAATGAAATCGATTTTAATAAAAGATTAAAATGCAACTGAATGCAGCTAAGCTTTGAAATACGCAAAAATACCAAAGATGCTCATGCTAAGATTTTTTAGTTTATTCAAAAATGCAATCTAGATGGCTAAAAATGAATTAGTTAACCTAAATTAAATGTTAACTTAAAATGACCAAAATGCCCCTGAATGTGCAAATGACTAAAATGCCCCTAGATTCTTGAAAATGACCAAAATGCCCCTAGGTGATCCTAATGCCAAATAAGAAACAAACTGATTTAAATTGAATGGTACAGGACAAAAATGGGTGTCTACAGCTGCCCCTCTTTGTGCGCTTGCTAACTATCGAGAAGTGTGCAAAGAAGTAGTTTGCATACTTTTTGAGATTTAGAAAGCGTGCAAAAACGTAGACACCCGCCCTTACTGCCGAGTCAGATATTTCACTTTTCTTTCTACTTCGAAATGGATCGTCTCCCGATCAACTTCTTTAAACTGTCTTCCAATTCCATCTTCAGGGTATCGTCTTCCGGATCAACTTCTTTGAATTGTCTTCCAATCTAATATCAAAGAGTCATCTTCCACTTATCTTTTGAACTGTCTTCCAATTCAATCTCAAAAGGACCGTCTTCTGCTTATCCTTTGAACTGTCTTCCAATTCAATCTTAAAAGGACCGTCTTCCGCTTATCCTTTGAACTGTCTTCCAATTCAATCTTAAGAAAATCATCTTTTGATGCTTTTTTTGAAAAGATTCATTTAAGAAAAGTCGTCTTCCAACACATTTGAGGAGATTGTCTTTGATCGGTCGTCAGCAATCATAAAAATAATTCCCCACAAAATCCTAACTAAAGTCGATAGGGCAAGTAGGGGTCGATCCCACAGAGAAGGTTGATAGACTTTATCCGAAAATACAATCCTTAAAATCTCTCAAAAACAATATATGACAGCAGAGGTTGAAAGAAAACAATTAGAAAGAAAGCAATTAAACTGAAAAATAGAGCAAAGTAAATTAAATCTAGATCTATTGCAGATAAGAAAGAAAACAATAATTAAAAGCATATTTCTTCTCCAAAGGTAGAAAACAATCAAATTGAATATGGGTCCTTGATTTAAAAGATGAATTCAATATTAAATCCTTGATGATAACTGGTCTAGGAAAATGCTAACATGTTATTTAGGTAAGATTACCGGTTAAAGCTTAAATTACCCCTTTTATTACTTAACAAATCAATTACCGGTTAAAGCTTAAAGATTTACCAAGCAACAAAGCATTAAGATTAACTATTTAATTAGTTCTTTCACACATGCTTAACAAGCAAAACCATACAACAATCAGATAAGATCTGATCACTGGCAAGAGAAACCCATTGAGCGCCTACTAAACGTCATCAATGCGCTACCACACAATCAGACTCGAGGGTTAACTATTCCGCCTGATTTAGCAATCGATCTCTCAAATTGTCAATTTATCGGCCGCATAAATCAATAAAAATCAAGGTCATGAAATAAAACAGAGTTTAACATGCTATCTATCAAAAATAAAATACTAAATTATAAGCACAAAAATCTCACCATATCAATTGATTGAATTCACCAAAGGATCATAAGTATAAGAATTTAGCTACTCATGGATTTAGGAAAATCCATGAGCGGCATAAGAGTACTTACAGGACTATGGAGAGGTGAAATCTCCTTGCAAAATAGATAGGTATGCCGCACCTCTCTATGGCTAGAGAGGGTGGCGGCACCCTTGCCTAAAAACTAGATCTAAAGAAAAATAGATGAAGAGAAAATATCTATGTGTAAAATATGTAGGTGTGTGTCTTGTGTTACAGGTGGTGGCTATTTATAGTGGAAATAACCCTAGGTAATCCAATTCTAAGTAGGAAAGAGGTCTAGGGCGGTTTTGAGTCTAACTTAGATTCTAAGTTAGCTTAAAAGTTTTCCTAGAACCAAAATCCTAGTCAAAATAGGATCCTGAAAAATCCTGAATTCGTGCAGGGACTTCGACGGCATTTTTGGGCTTGAAAGCGGCATAACTGGGTCTTGGACTTCAAAGGAAAGTTGTATATCTCAGAGTTAGCTTTCCAACGATTACTCATGGGCTTCAAACAGAGGTCTGAGTAGAAAGTTATGATTTTCTACCAAAACTGCGCTGAATCCTAATCCTGTTAGGACTAAAAGCGAGAATAAGCAGGAATTGGATATTTCCTTGGATATAGGCGGCATTAATTGGGTTTTTAACTCCAATTATGGGCTTATATGTGCAGAGTATTTTCCCATATAAAATATCCAAAATTCCTTAGCTTAAAGGCTTATCCATGGCTTGTCTTCAATTAAGGCTCCAATCTTCAATTCTTGCTCTTGAAATAATTCTTCAAAAATCTTCAAGTCTCCAATTTATCTTCAAATGGTCTTCAAACACGAACTTCGAAATCTTCCAAATCTATGCTCAAAATTGGTTTGCTCAAATCTGTGTAAAAAGTCATCAAAATAGCTCCAAAAGTAGTGAAAAATAACAAATTCTCAATTTCACATCACTTAAAAACTCAAAATAAAAATATTATCAAAATAGCATATATTTAAGCATAAATGGGTCCAAAAACATAGCAAAATAGCCATAAAAATAGGGTCTTTTTTAGCTCAATCAGTCTTCCAATCAATTTCTAATTCTAAAAATCTTCCTGAAAAATCGTCTTCCGATTGGCTTCTGAATATGTAGATCTGATAAACCTTCTTCTGATTGACTTCTGAAAATCTATTTCTAAATAGCCGTCTTCCGGTGCATCTCTTAACAAGATCGTCTTCCGAATCAACTTCTGAAACCTTTTCGAGAAACTATCTTCTGGTGTACCTTTTGACAAGATTGTCTTCCGATCAACATCTGAAAGTTGCTAAGAGACTATCTTCTAGCGTATTTTTGACAAGTTCGTCTTCCGATCAATTTCTGAACACTCTTGGGAAAACCATCTTTGGATGTACTTCTTCATAAGATCGTCTTCCGATCAACTTCTGAAAATTTTTGAGAAACCATCTTCTGGTGTATTCCTTAACAAGATCGTCTTTCGATCAACTTCTGAAAACTGTTGAGAAACCATCTTCTGGTGTACTTTTTGACAAGATCGTCTTCCGATCATCTTCTGAAAATTGTTGAGAAACCATCTTCCGGTGTACTTTTTTAATGAGATCGTCTTCCAACCAACTTCTGAGAATTCTTTCTAGCAAACCGTCTTCCAATGTGTTCCCTAATGAGATTGTCTTCCAATCAACATTTGAAAATTCTTTCTAACAAACCGTCTTCCGGTGTGTTCCTTAATGAGATTGTCTTCCAATCAATTTTTGAAAATTCTTTCTAGCAAACCGTCTTCCGGTGTACTTCTAAAATACTCTAAGAAACCGTCTTCTGGGTCATCTTTGATTATCCTTTGAACATTACTTTAAGAAAAATCTATTGCTGGACTATTTTGAAAAGATTGTCCTCCGATCAACCTCTTACAAATCTACATTCCTTGCTCATTGACTCTTATTGATCTCCCTTTACTCATCTTAATACCTTTGCCTCTAATATGCTAACTCTTTGTCATTATATGAGCTCTTGCCCTAATTGAATCTTCTGAGAAAATCACCTTTGATTAACCAGCATCTTTTAAACTTCGAGCCATCATCATCATCTGCTGATGAATTCCTATTGAACTTCTTTTGGCTTCTCTTTCTCTGTTTGAATGGGTCTTCTCTCTTCTTGGATCTACTTCTTAACTGTTCCCGGCTCTGTCTCTTTCCTCTTCTTGACTTATCTCTTTCTTTACCTCCTCATTTCTTGAACTCACCTTTGTGTCTCTTTGACCTCTTTTCTGCCCCAATTCTCTGACCCGTGTCTACAAAGCTGTGATTTCTAGTGTGCTCCATGTTAGGATCTTAACTTCTTCTTTGTTCTAAATTGCCCTAACGGCTTCCTTTCCAATGATTCTGAATTCTTCTATTTCCAGACATGCCCCAAACGACTTCTGTTGAATGACTCTAAGTTCCTCTTTCTGCTCTCATAATGAACTTGACTTTTTATTTTGCATTCCTGCTATGGATGAAGATGAAATGTTCTAGTGTGTGCACGTATGCATGAATGCACATGTATGCAGAGAAGATGAATTGACTAAGGAGAGTAATATGATATTGACTTCCCTTGTGTAACCAAATGTCTCCTTGACAAGCTTTTAGCTGATTCCTTTGCCCCAATCTTGGTACCATTTTCCTTGCCAACTTCCTGCAACATAATTTAATTCCGAAGTCAAAAATTCTCATCCTATAGTTGAATTCTTTTGAAACATGACTTATTTTAAAATGATCCCATAAGATGTTGCCCTTCTTGCCACCAGAAAACATTTTATGACTTTGCTAAAAATGCCCCATGTTGTGCCCCACTAAGGAGACTTTCTCAAAGGATTTGGTGACAACCACTTAGACAAATTTCCTGAGATCTTTGACTTAACTTTCTTTTTGGACTCCCAAATAGAATGCAAATCTTTTGCAAAACACATTTTCAACACATTCTCAATTTGTTATTTGTCCAAAATGATTTGTATCAACACTGGGTATTGAAAGGAGTATGGTTCGAAAGGATTAAATGGCAATTGTCAAAAAGATTTATTTTTGGTGTGTTGGCTTCGCTTGACAAGATTGAAATGCTTGATGACGTCGTCCACTCTCGAGTCAATGCTTATTACTGCAAAAAGAGGTCATGTTTTCTCTGACTGTTCTGGAGGAGGCTCCAGAAATTCTCATCCTTGCTCTAGACTGCCCTTTTTGGGTTTTCACCCTAGAGCTTTATCTTCACTTCTTTTTTTCCTTTTTCACCATGCACTTGCATTTGAAAAACTTTTTTGAAAACAATTTTCTCTAAAAGCCTTTTTGAGAAAAACATTTTTTCTTTTGCAAAAAACAATTTCTATTTTAGGAACGATCCCTTCAACTTCAATATCCTGACCTTATCCAAAATGGACTTTATTAGGCACGTAATGTGGGACTGGGTTAGGGGTGCCAAAGAAAGGATAAAAGGTTCAAAATGTGTTTGAGGGTGTTCGATCCAAGGATCACTTCCTCTGTTCTGAAGGATGCTACCAAACCACTTTGACTACAGACTCATTCTTTTGAGGTCGATCCTTCTTCATCTTTGCCCCTAGTGTGGAGGGTGATCCTTAATCAGGGTTGAATCGAAAGAAAATCCATAAGACTCAAAGGGGACAACAAAGGATAATTTTCTACAAGTGAAGGAATAAGAAAGAATCCCATTTATCATTTCAGATCTGGATATTTTGATGAAAGGCGACCCTTAGAAAACCCCAAAACCTTTTGAAAACTCATTTTTGAAAGTTTTTTCTTAAAAACAATTTCCTTGAAAAACGTCTCCCTTTTTTTTACCATTCTGAAAAACTGTGCGAGCACATGCTGTTGCAATTCTTTTTATTCTCTTTTTGCGACCTCTTTCTTTTTTAGGCCCAATATTTCTTTTTCTTTGATGGGAATTTGATGATTGATGTCTTCTGCCTCATTGTCTTGTTGAGCCTCTTTATTGATGAAGATGAGCATGTTATTACTACGTTGAGTGTTGTTTCCCACTAACCACAAGGGCGAAAGAGGTGTCTCGACACTTAAAGTGGTTTGAAAGGTGTTATGTAAGTGGGCTTATTCGATTTTTGAACCAGTCTTCCCAAGGCTTGCAAGTAATTAGGTCTCTGAAAGTAATTTGGCCAGAGGAATGGAAAGATCTCAATATGTCTCAGACTCAACTTGGCTTCCAAGAGAAAGAATGGGCTCTTTTAGGATCAATGAAATTTGGGGTTCTGAGCTCTCTTGACATAAATCGGGTAATCATGTTATTATCTTTGAAAACATTCCAGTTTTGATCTCATCTTATCTTTTTGTTCAAAAGACAATTGTTTATTCAAAAGAATCTTATTTTGTTTTGTTTTTTTTCAAACCTTTTATAAATCCGACATTCCTTTCCTCATCGCCTAAGTGAAAATTATAAAGCGCTTTGGGAACTGTTTCATAGTGGTGATCACCCAATTCGGCAAACAATCACAGTCAAAAGTGCGAAAGTTTTTTACAATTATAAGCATGAGAAGATACAAATGACAAAAATCTATGCAGATGCTATGCACGTGAGAAAAGAGTTCATCAGTTTCAGAAATTCCCTTCTTATGGCAGGTTTCTGTCCCCTATTATCACTGATTTTGGGATTGTCAATTTTTCCATGTTATCGCGGAGTTCTCTATTGAATGGCTACTTTTCTGAGCTGAGAGCGACTTCACTGGCTTGGCCAGACTTTGACAATGTATCTGAAAAGAAAATTTCCTCGACCCCGCTCACTGATTAAGCCTAAATGCTGCACTTGATGCTTCCAAAAATGCTCCCCTGATGATGTTAGACTCCAGTAGATAGAAAACCTGTAATGTCTATAAGAAATGTATTGCCTATATGCACAAAATGTATTTATTTACAAAAGATCAGGATAATTCAAAATAGATGCATGTAGTAGTGAATGGATAATGCACGACCTATGAATGAACATATATACAAAGGAATGGATAATGCATGATGGATGTATGAACTACATCAATGGATATGATGATAACTTATCAAATCATAAAAATGTGTACATAGATGCAACATGACATGACACTCTATGTCAATAAACAAATAAATGGATATGCATGGTCAATTATAGAATATATGGATGCATGAGAATACAAAAAAGATGTCATGATTTTCTAGGATGGAACCTGCAAAACAGAAAGGTTATTCATAAGCAACTGCAAAAAGGAAAGGGAGACAGGTTAAAAATTGTTAATAACTAAGCCTAATGATAAAGCATGAATGAATAACTGAGAATTGAAGTAAAATGCAAAATGCAAATGACGTGGCATTCAAAGTCTCTTGTTAATGGATACATAGAAAAGATGCATGACATGGCAAACTATGTTGATGAGCAGATGCATGAGCATGCATGATCAATTATGCCTTTCAAGATGTGAAATGCATGAGGATGCACAATGCAAGCTGCAAAACAGAAGAGTTATGCAGGTACGTCTGAGCTTGAAAATAAAAACAAGTAGTCAGTAACTGAAAACAAATATGAACAAGTAGCTGAGAATCGAAAAGAAAATCATGCCCCTTCTTTTATTGATCAAAATATTTTCGCTGAAAAACACTCGGGTTGTGAGTTCTTTAGGGCAGGTCGATCCATTTATCGAGAGTAAAAGAAGCTTACTCTCTCTACGGTCCTTTTTGAAAAACGAGAAGTAAGGGTAACAGGTGTTCCTTATGTGTACCTAATACACTCCTCCTCACGGGTTTGGCCCTACCTAGGCTGGAAGTCGCTCCACTATATGTCGGGCGAAGGTTCACCTAGAGGTTCCCAATTCACCCTACTAGCATCCATTGCTGGGCTAATAGGATTTCCTTGGGTGGAGGTTTTTCGCACAACCTGCTGATTGAGCCAAAAATGATCCTATTTTTATGCCTATTTTACTATGTTTTTAGATCCATTTATGCTTAATTATATGCTATTTTATTAATATTTGTGTTTTTAGTCTTTAAGTGATGTGAAAATGAGAAATTGTTATTTTTCACTATTTTTGTAGCTATTTTGATGACTTTTTACACAGATTTGAGCAAAGCAATTTTGAGCATAGATTTGGAGATTCGAAGTTCGTGTTTGAAGACCATTTGAAGACTTGAAGATTTTGAAGATTTATTTCAAGAGGAAGAATTGAAGAATTGGAGCTTTAATTGAAGACAAGCCATGGATAAGCCCTTAAGCTTTGGTATTTATGGATAATTTATATGGAAAAATACTCAGCCCATATAAGATATTAATTGGAATTAAAATCCCAATTAATGACTCCTAAATCCAAGGAAATATCAAAATCCCGTAGATTCCCGATTCTAGTCCTAACAGGATTAGGATTCAGGAGCAGTTTTGGTAGAAAATTCATAACTTTCTGCTCAGACCTGGGATTGAAGCCCATGAGTACTCGTTGGAAAGCTAACTCCGAGATCTACAACTTTCCTTTGAAGTCCAAGACCCAGTTCTGCCGTTTGCAAGCCCGAAAATGCCGTTGAAGTTTCTGCACGAATTCAGCAAAAATTCAGGATCCTATTTTGACTTGGATTCTACTCTAGGAAGACTTTTAATCCAACTTGGAGTCCAAGTTAGACCCTAAAACCGGCCTAGACTCCTTTCCAAGTTAGGATTGGAATTCCTAGGGTTATTTCCACTATAAATAGGCACCTCCTGTAACACAAATCACACACCAATTCACATAATTCTCTTTAGATTTATTTTCTAGTTTTTCTTCTAGTTTTTAGGCAAAGGGTGCCGCCACCCTCTCTAGCTATAGGGTGGTGCGGCATACCTAGGTTTTTGTCAAGGTGATTTCGCCCCTCCAAGGTCCTGTAAGTACTCTTATGCCGCTCATGGATTTTCCCGAATCCATGAGTAGCTAAATTCTAAATACTTCTGATCCTTTGGTGAATTCAATCAATTAAATATGGTGAGATTTCTGTTCTTATAATTTGGTATTTTATTCTTGATAGATAGCATGTTAAACTCTGTTTTAATTCTACAATCTTGATCTTTATTGATTTATGTGGCCACTAAAGAGGTAATTTGAGAGATTGTTGGGTAGATCAAACAATAAGGTTGACGCATGAGTTTGATTGTGTGTAGCAAGTTAGCCGCGCTTGACGGCGGGTTAATTGGGTTTGCATGCCAGTGATCAGATTTATCTGGTTGTTGTATGGTTTTATTTATTAAGCATGTGTGAAAGAACTAATAAAAGTTGATCTTAATGCTTTGAATCCTAGCAAATCTTTAAGGCTTGACGGCTAATTGATTAGTTAGGAAGAAAAAGGGGTAATTTAAGACTTGACGGCTAATCTTATCTAAATAGCATGTTAGGGTTTTCCCTAGATTAGTTATCATCTTGAATTTAATATTGAATTTATCTTTTAAATCAAGGACCCATAATTAATTTGATTGTTTTCTACCATTGGTGAAGAAGTATATCCTTAATTATTGTTTTCTTTCTTATCTGCTATAGACTTGGATTTAATTTACTCTACTTTGTTTTCTAGTTTAATTGTTTTCTGTTTAATTGCTTTCTGTCAATCTCTGTTTTCTGTGTTGTTTTTGAGAGATTTTAAGGACTAAATTTTCAGATAAAATCTATCACCCTTCTCTGTGGGATCGATCCCTACTTGTCCTATCTACTTAGTTAGGAGTTTGTTGGGATTTTATTTTTATGATTGTTGACGACCGATCATAAATTTTGGCGCCGTTGCCGGGGAAGGGAACTTTTTCTGGTTTTTGCCAGGGGAAGGAAAATAGACTCATCTGAAGACGAATCCTGGGAATTTTCTCTTTGTGTTTGCGTTTCTGCGT
The DNA here is from genome assembly GCA_001974825.2 of Corchorus olitorius. NCBI lineage: Eukaryota > Viridiplantae > Streptophyta > Magnoliopsida > Malvales > Malvaceae > Corchorus > Corchorus olitorius. Next base: position 75,926 of record AWUE01022633.1, on the reverse strand, counting down.
TTTTAATCTAAAAAAAGAAATTTGCGTTTTTTATTTTTGTGTTTGCGTCTTTTTGAAAAAAAAAATTGTTTTGTGTTTTGCATCGAAAACAAAAAATATTTTTGCGTCATAAAAAATTTTGTTTTTGCGTCATAAAAAAAAGGTTTTTGCGTTTTTCATAAAAAAAAAATTTCTTGCGTTTTTAATTTATTAGTTTTGCGTTTTTGAAAAAAAAAATTTGTTTTGCATTTTCTAAAAAAAAAAAAATTCTTGTTCCTGCGTTTTTAGAAAAAAAAATATTTCCTTTATTTTCTGTCTTTAATTTTAATTTTTGTTTAAGAACTTTTACTACTAACAATTTTCTTTTGAGTTTTTGAGTTTTTCTAGGAAGCTGCATGCCAAAGACAAGAAGTAGTGGCATAGAAGACTTTGAATTTGATTCAGAGCCCGAAAGAACACTATTTTCGCTAAGGAAGGAGATTTGCGGAATTAAGCAACGCCATGGAGAAACAATGCACGAGACAAATCAACAAGTCGCTGCGCTCACTGATTTATTCAATGCGAATTTTTCAAGTGTGCCTAAGATTTGCAGAATTTGTAAGCAAGGACACTACACTGATAAGTGCCCTTCTTTGGAACACACCGCGCAAGAAGTCAATGCTGTTGGAATGCAAGGAGCATATCAAAGGAAGCCTGAACCTTATTGGAGAGCCGAGCAACCAAGTCAACAATATGGGAACCAAGGTAACTATCAAGGAAGGCCAATGAATTATCAAAAGCCTAATTTCCAACAATCTTCACAAGCTATCGAGATGCAACAATTGAGAGAAGCTATGGAGATGATGAGGAAACAAATCAGTCTATTGGCTAGTGACATGAGTGAGCTCAAGACACAAGCTCAACAAAGAATCCCATCACAACCAAAGGTACCTCCGAAGGAGAACGTAAGTGAAATCACTTTAAGGAGTGGAAAAGAGTTGGAAAACCCTATCCAACCCATGTCGCACAAGATGAAGGAGAGCCGAGCTACACCAAAGAAGAATTGCTAATGCCTGACAAAGAAATCAAGATCGAAGACGAGCCCAGAAGAGATGGTGCAACCACCATGGAAAAAGCCAAGGAGACCGCCGCCGACAAGAAGGATTCAAAGACTGATGCTGCGCCACCTTTTCCATCAAGATTGAAGAAGTCAAAGAAAGATGATGATGATCCAGATATTTTGGAGATACTGCGCAAAGTTGAGGTCAACATCCCACTTCTTGATGCCATTCAACAAATTCCAAACTATGCAAAGTTACTGAAGCAACTTTGTACCAACAAGAAAAGGTTACAAGGTAAGGTAAGTGCTAGAGTTAATGTCTCTGTCGTGCTTCAAAAGAGTTTACCTCCTAAGTGCAAGGATCCAGGTACGTTTTCTATTACTTGTTCTATTGGAAAAAGAGTCATAGAGAATGCTATGCTAGATCTAGGTGCATCTTTAAGCGTTATGCCTTATTCTTTTTATCAATCTTTAAATCTTGGTCCTTTGAAAACTACTAATGTGATTCTGCAGTTAGCTGATGGATCTTCGGTTCATCCCAAAGGTGTTCTAGAGAATGTCTTAATTCAAGTTGAACACTTGATTTTTCCTATTGACATCTTCGTTATGGAGATGGAACATTCGAAGGATTAATGTTCTCTTTTATTAGGAAGACCTTTCTTAAGAACTTCCCATACCAAGATTGATGTATTCAATGGTTCATTGACCATGGAATTCGACGGTGATATAATCCACCCTAGAATTTCATCTCAAACGCCATTGAACTCTAACAAGTTTGTTTGTGTTGTGAGTGTTAAAATTGCTAGGAAAGCCCGAAAAGAATCTTCATCGATGACATCTGCCCAGATTTCCAAAGGAAGACAAAGGATAAAAGACATTCGACAACGCTACAACGAGAATTTCCACCAATTTTGGGGGAGATTTAAAAAGTTGTTTATCGATTGCCCTCAACATGGATTCAATAAAAGAATTCTAATCCAAATTTTCTATGGAGGATTAGGACTCAAAGATCGAGTTCTTGTTGATTCCTTTAGTCGCACTCCGATATTGAAGATAACCCCGATGAATGCATTCTATGCGTTTGACGAATTATCCCAAAGGACGGAATTTTCAACCTCAAAGGAAGAGCAAGAAACCAATAAGAATGGAGTTCAGCCATAAGGAGAGAAGCAGAAGATGGAAGCCAAGGAACCAAAGGAAGACGCTCAAGGCAATGATCGAGCCAACCCAGCCGGCCAATACCCGGCTATGGCCCGGCCATCCTCGCACATGGCCCGGACGGGACCGGCCATACCCAAGTCGCCCCGAGCCACATGTCAGGCCATGGCCCGGCCACCCGAGCCATTTACCCGGTCATGCCAGACCTCATCCGCGCCATCCGACCAGCCATCCACGCCGCCTGCCCGGCTAGCCGTGCCTTCCTCCGCGCCATCCGCGCTACCCTCCGCGTCTCATGCCCGGCCATGCCCGCCATCTCAAGCCTCATCCAAGCCTCATGCCCGGCTAGGATCGGTCACAGTTAAGCCATATGCCCCGCCATACCCGGCCAAAGTAACATCCTCCGTACACCATGCCTGGCCACCCGCGCCACCTGCCCGGTTAAGCCAGCCATCAGCCCGGCCATCTCAAGCTTCTACCCGGCCATATCCGCCGATTTCCGCGCCACTACCAAGCCATTACCGGCCATTCACCGTGCCACCACCAGTTAAGCCCGTGCCACCACCGGCCATGCTCGTGCCATCACCATTCCAAGCCGTCACATACCCTGTGATGATTTCAAGTCTTGGTAAAATTCAACTTGAAGTTCTCAAAGCCATCAATGATACTCTCAAAATCATTATGGATCTGTTGAAGGAATATATCCATAATTCCTTCACCCTTGAAGAATAATTTCTTTAAGGCAGTCTAGCCAAAGACCTTAAAGAAAGGCGCTTATTGGGAGGCAACCCAATGATTTTACATGAAGAACCGAAGGAGAGCAAATGGAGCTTAATTTGGACGATTGCAAGATGAATACGAAAGGAGTCCAGTTTCAGAAGCAATGATGGAGCTTATGCCTGCAAACAAAGAAGCTTTCTTTAACTCTATCTTTTTAATTTTCCTTGCATTATTTTTCCTTGATTATTGCTTTGATTGCTTGCCTGTTCTTTGATGTGAATTAATTGTTAGTGTTAGTTTTTATTTCATGCATTTAAATGAACCACATGAGCATAATATAATTGTTTGTGTTAATTTCATATGTGTTTCCACATTGAGGACAATGTGTCTTTTCAGTGTGGGGGAGAGAGTCTAGTTTAATAGAGAGTCTGCATGCATCATAATCTTAAAATATGCCATAATTTTTTCGGAAATTTTGAAAATTTTGCATATATTAATTGATTGATTTAATTATGATTGAAGAATACTTAGAATTTTTAAGAAAATTTTATTTGATTGATTGATTTATAGCATGATATCTGATTTCTTAGATTAGGTATAATTGAAGTTTGTGATAAAAGCATATTGTTCATTAATTTCTATGATTGCCTATTTCTAGAACTTACGTTTAATTTTGATTGAAATTACAATTATGATAGTATGTTATGGATATGTCAAGAACAAGTGTGGGGGACTACTTATAAAAAAGGGTAGTTAAAAAAATTATTTTCAAAAAGAAGTGTTTTCATGCAAGAGGAGAAGAGGTATTTCTGCATACTTTATAAAAAAATTATAATCCATTGTTGTCACTCTTTTCTTTAACAAAAGGAGTTAGTAACCCTTGGAAAGAGGATAAGAGGCATGGAATTGCAGAAATATTGTCCCTCTGAAAAAAAAATAATAAAAAGAAGGAGTCCTTCTAGAGTGCTAGTAGCCTCAAAAATGGGAGTTAGTAACCCCAAATCATGAACACTTCGAGGTTAGTAACCTCAATTTTATAAAAAAAAACAATTACCCTTTAAAAATCTATTATAACCCGCACGTAAACCCTTGATTTGTATCTGTGATATGCATTCATTTGAGTAATGGAGATAAAGATGAAGACATAAGCTTATGGAAAGAAGTAGTTATAGGATGTAATGAATGATAAGTGATTAGAACTACGTTAATTATGGTTACTTAAGAATAAAGGTGCTTGCTATTTATTGATCTTTTGAATTGAATGCTCTTATGATTCTTTGTTATTTTGATTTCATAATTATGTTGATCTTTAATATGTGTATGCATTCAAAGTTTTTGAAGAGTTTAAATTAAAATGGAATTTTGATTTGCATTACTTTAGGATTATAGAGTCTCTTAGTTGTTCAAGTTTAGTGTTTTTCATAGTTTTCTACACTAGTTTGCTAGGGACTAGCAAAGATTTAGTGTGGGGGAATATGATTGAGCCAAAATTGACCCTATTTTTATGCCTATTTTACTATGTTTTTAGACCCATTTATGCTTAATTATATGCTATTTTATTAATATTTGTGTTTTTAGTCTTTAAGTGATGTGAAAATGAGAAATTGTTATTTTTCACTATTTTTGTAGCTATTTTGATGACTTTTTACACAGATTTGAGTAAAGCAATTTTGAGCATAGATTTGGAGATTCGAAGTTCGTGTTTGAAGACCATTTGAAGACTTGAAGATTTTAAAGATTTATTTCAAGAGGAAGAATTGAAGAATTGGAGCTTTAATTGAAGACAAGCCATGGATAAGCCCTTAAGCTTTGGTATTTATGGATAATTTATATGGGAAAATACTCAGCTCATATAAGATATTAATTGGAATTAAAATCCCAATTAATGACTCCTAAATCCAAGGAAATATCAAAATCCCGTAGATTCCCGATTCTAGTCCTAACAGGATTAGGATTCAGGAGCAGTTTTGGTAGAAAATTCATAACTTTCTGCTCAGACCTCCGATTGAAGCCCATGAGTACTCGTTGGAAAGATATCTCCGAGATCTACAACTTTACTTTGAAGTCCAAGACCCAGTTCTGCCGTTTTCAGGCCCGAAAATGCATTTGAAATTTCTGCACGAATTCAGCAAAAATTCAGGATTCTATTTTGACTTGGATTCTACTCTAGGAAGACTTTTAATCCAACTTGGAGTCCAAGTTAGACCCTAAAACCAGCCTAGACTCCTTTCCAAGTTAGGATTGGAATTCCTAGGGTTATTTCCACTATAAATAGGCACCTCCTGTAACACAAATCACACACCAATTCACATCATTCTCTTTAGATTTATTTTCTAGTTTTTCTTCTAGTTTTTAGGCAAAGGGTGCCGCCACCCTCTCTAGCTATAGGGTGGTGCGGCATAGCTAGGTTTTTGTCAAGGAGATTTCGCCCCTCCAAGGTCCTGTAAGTACTCTTATGCCGCTCATGGATTTTCCCGAATCCATGAGTAGCTAAATTCTTAATACTTCTGATCCTTTGGTGAATTCAATCAATTAAATATGGTGAGATTTCTGTTCTTATAATTTGGTATTTTATTCTTGATAGATAGCATGTTAAACTCTGTTTTAATTCTATAATCTTGATCTTTATTGATTTATGTGGCCACTAAAGAGGTAATTTGAGAGATTGTTGGCTAGATCAAACAATAAGGTTGACGCATGAGTTTGATTGTGTGTAGCAAGTTGGCCGCGCTTGACGGCGGGTTAATTGGGTTTGCATGCCAGTGATCAGATTTATCTGGTTGTTGTATGGTTTTATTTATTAAGCATGTGTGAAAGAACTAATAAAAGTTGATCTTAATGCTTTGAATCCTAGCAAATCTTTAAGGCTTGACGGCTAATTGATTAGTTAGGAGGAAAAAGGGGTAATTTAAGGCTTGACGGCTAATCTTATCTAAATAGCATGTTAGGGTTTTCCCTAGACCAGTTATCATCTTGAATTTAATATTGAATTTATCTTTTAAATCAAGGACCCATAATTAATTTGATTGTTTTCTACCATTGGTGAAGAAGTATATCCTTAATTATTGTTTTCTTTCTTATCTGCTATAGACTTAGATTTAATTTACTCTGCTTTGTTTTCTAGTTTAATTGTTTTCTGTTTAATTGCTTTCTGTCAATCTCTGTTTTCTGTGTTGTTTTTGTGAGATTTTAAGGACTAAATTTTCTGATAAAATCTATCACCCTTCTCTGTGGGATCGACCCCTACTTGCCCTATCTACTTAGTTAGGAGTTTGTTGGGATTTTATTTTTATGATTGTTGACGACCGATCACCTGCCCGGGGACAAACGAATCCCACGAAGGCTTGCTATTATACCTCCCAGAACTAAAGGTATGCTCGGGTCTGAGGCAATCTCATGCAAGAATGCAAAGTGAACGTGAAGTGTGTGAAGGAACGGCTTACCATTACCCTAAAACTACACCTGATAGGCCTAGTAACTAACCACAATAAGAAACAAAGAAAACAACAGGATATGAGTGAAAATAGCAGAAATATCAAAGCATGAAAACAATAAACATTAAAACAAACAAAACAAAGCAACCGTTTTTATTAACCCTAGATCTTGTTTAAACTACGTGAGGCCTGACTCTCTAAATGTCCTCAGCGGAGTCGCCAAGCTGTCGAAACGTTCGGGTCCGGGGAACCCTGCCGAGACGACGTTGGAAAAGGAGTCGCCACTAATCTTTTTTCAAAGGTGTGATTAGCCACCTATCCGATTATTAAGTCTAATATTAACCTAAGCTTGGCGAAGGTAATACTAAACCTAATGCAGTACCAGAGTCTATGGGTTCAGGAGTCGGTTACGCTCGGGGAAGGATTAGCACCCCCGAGACGCCCATCAAACGACGGTACCTCTAGTCTAAACTGAATCTAATGGGCTTAATACTAAATGGTTGCTTTTATCTAAATCTTGTTTATTATTAAAAAAACAATTGTCGAGAATTTGAAGAATATGATCGAACACCGTCGATCAATTCTATTTCGATTCTCTTTCACTGTTTGTTCTCTTGTTGAACCTTCCGCATTGGGAAGAGGTTTTGAAAATGCTGTGTCAAAACCTTTTATTCTTGTTTTTAAAGTCTTTTACTTTATTTTGAAAACTCCAATTTTAGTCTTCCTAAAAATGGTGTGAAAATCTTCTTTTCTTATTGTTTTGGAAATCTTCTTTCCATCTTCTGTTGATAAACTAAGTCTGATTTGAATTTGAAAGCCTCTATTTAAATCTTAAAAGCTCTTGATTACCAATTTTAATTGCTTTTGAAAACAGAGTAAGAGAACACTTAATGAAGAAAACATTTTTGGAAAATCCCTTTTATTGCATTTTTTAATTTTCTGATTTTTTCCATTTTCATTTTTACCATTTTTCCAATTTTAACCTAGATATTACCTAATGCATGTATGAGATGATGGATGCAAAGTCCAGTTTTTTTGTTGATTAATAAAAAGGAGTTTACTTGAATTGACCTTCAAGAACCTAGCTCGGCCCTCCGGGGATATTCGTAAAGATCATTCAATTTCGGGGCGAAATCTCGAGAGGTCATGCTCGAGCACCTTTACCCGAGATTGGCCTGTAATAGTTTAAACGCCTCTTTATTAATCGCAATTTATAAAGGTGGCATGAAATGCAAACAGTTATAGATTAATCACAAATAAATATGATATGCATGCAATTAACTCTACTTTAAATCTACTCTAGGTTACTAGATTATTACAAACCAAAGGGCTTAATTAAATTGAAATTAAACTAACAAAGGACAAAATTGAAAGAAATTAAAAGCTTCAGGGCCAAAGTGGACAAATTGAAGACTTATCTGCACATCAAGTAAACAATTAGCAAAGTTCAGGGAGCAAAGAGCATAAATTGAATATCAATGACATAAATTAGGCACCCAATTTCACAATCCTAGCCTCAATTTCTAAAATTAGGGATTAAATTGCATTAAATCAGAAATAAGATCCTAAATCAGGGACAAAATTGAATCAATTAATAAATGAAATACTAAATCAGGGACTAATGTGAAAACGGAAACAAACTTCAGGTTTTATGTGAATTGAAAAACAAATCATGGGAATTAATTGAAAAGGATTAGAAACCTTACCTAAATTGGGTTGACCCGTGGTTCCCAGATCAGATCGGGTCGGATCTTTGGGTTGAGTATAAAAGCAAGAAACCCTAGAAGGGTTTCAAAACTCCTTCTTCTTCCTTGGACCGCGCTGCCCTCTCCTCCACTGGTCATGAAATTCTTCCGCCCGAACTACCATGCTCCTCCGCGTCAGACCTCTGTTTGTGCTCCGATGGCCGTGAAAGTCTCCAAAAACGTTGGCCTCGCCTCTTTCATCTTAGATCCGGCCTGAGATTCTCCGAAAATATCCTCTGCACCTTCGAATCAGGCTTAATCCGAACCCAAATCTAACCTCCGACCTGGATCTAGCCATCGAAGTCCTCTGATTTCGAACTATGTTAATCTCCATGGTTCCTTTGGTAAACCCTCCGAATCTTCCATCAATCTAAGCTTTCTCCAATCCCCGAAATGAAAAAAGCCGCCGGGGTAACCCCGATTGTGCTTTAAATCGGTATCGCTCTCTCTCTGCTTCCAACCTTCCAAAAAGGTAAAGATTTCTTCTTCTTCTTCTTCACTTATTCTTTTTTTTTGTGTATGTTTTCTGAAAATAAGGTTTTGATAAAGAGGGTTCAAGAGAGAGATAGAGAGAGAGAGGGCAATCCCTCTGTTTTATCTTGAATTAAGTGTGTGTGATGATTTTTGTGGGTATCTTTCCTTTTTTCCGAATGAGTCTCTAAATTCTGTTTTTTTGAGAGAGGGAGAGTCAGTGAAAGATAGCCGAGAGGGTTTTTTTCTTGAGGTCTTTTGGTAGGGAGAGAATCTAGGGAAAGAGAAAAGAAAGTACAATGTGTCGAGAGATCGGGAAGCTGAGAGTCTGTGAATTTCTTTTGTATTGGAAAAAATGGGGAGAGCTTCTAGAGAGAGAGAGATTTTTTGGAGTGTAGTGTGTGTTCAGTGAGGAGAGTGGAGAATTTTTAGAGAGGGAGGCTGTGTGTGCAAAGTCAGAGAGATTCTCAATTGTGTGTCCAAACCTTTTTCTTGATGAATGAATCCATCCCCTTATTTTAGCTAACCAATTTTGTCTCTTGCAGGGGTGGTTAAAAATTGAGACAAGGTTGGAGCATGGAATGAGCTGGCCTTGCAGGGTGACTGTTTCTCTCTCTATTCTGTTTATAGTCAAATATAATTAGGAAATTACTTGTGCTGAGTTGGGTTTGTTGGTGAACTTGATTGATATGCTCTGCTAGCCTCTTTATTTTTTAAAAAATTGTCAACTGCCTATACTTGTTCATTGTGACCATATTTCTGTTTAGGATGAGCACCCTGCTGCCCTTTACTGCCTTTATTCCCTGGAATTGCTCATGATGCTTGAGCATACTTGTTGCTTTTACTTCCTGATGTATTTTCCTCTTGGTTCACTAAATTGCAATCATCCTTGTGTTCAATTGCTTTGGAATGCCATTTGATGCTCTGCCATTGTCCTGTTGACTTTGCTGCGTTTATTGTTCATGATTCCCCTTGCTGGCTTTGTGAATCTGTTTTGATCATTTCGGTCATGCGACTTATTGGAAGTGCCCTTAATTGCTGCACAGTAAGACTTTTGATGTAGTTGCCCTTGTTGCTGCCTTCGATGCATACCAAACTTTGACCTTGGATGAGTGTTCTTTCTTAGCTTGACTGAATTTCTGCTTTATTTTGTCTAATTGTGTTCTTTTGGTATGCTCTATATATGCTTAAGGCTTTGCTACTCATCAACTGCTCTTTCCATGCCTTGCATGTTTGTGGTGTTACGAGCTAAATTTGTGTAACATGCTCACTGAATTTTGGTTTGCTAGTTTCTTTTGATGCTCAAATGGTAATGCCACAGAATGCACTACAATCTTTGTCTTGTTTGCTTTGTGTATGGTTTTCTTTCCTGCTTATTTGTCGTCTGCCTGCTGTTATAGTTTCAAGCTGTACTGGCATTTAGGGACCATGAATTAATCTTGGATCTCTTTCCCAGTTCAGCCGAGAGCAAAATGTCCCTCATGCTTGCATCCTGTTTTTTCTCGCATATGTTCTGGTGTGAAACTCTTTGTTGGCCTGCTTGCTTTCTTTTGCTTTGTGCTTTCTAGTCTTGTTACCACTCTCGCCATTCCTCTCATGCACAGCCCTGCACATGAGGTCTTCTAAAAGACCTTCAACGCTCGGGTGCATGCTTGTTTGATAGCCCCTGAATGTTTTTGCTTTGTTTGATGATGTTGTACTACTTTTGCATTCCATTTATGCCCTCCAAACCTTTTCTCGGCTTACATCAAATAATGGTGTTTAGCCCTGAACTTGGGGGGCACAGTTTTGTTGATATTTGTAATTCGCAGGTCTTGAGATCACATATTATGGTCATTTTGTGCTTTTGGATCATTGAGGAATCTTTGGAGAAGGAAAGAGAAGGCATGAAAATGTCCACTAGGAAAACAATTTGATCATCATCACTATAGCTAGGCATATAAATGTAAACTCTACTTAGTGTTTGTTTTTTTTCTATATGTGTAATCTATGTGAAATGCAAATGGGCAAATGAGAATACTGAATTCTTTTTGTAATATTCGATTTCCCAATTTTTGTGTACTTTGAAAGCAATCATATATATGTATGCTAAAACCCAAAAATAGAATGCATATGGATTAACCAAATTACCAATTGAAAACAAACATGAAATATGCAAATGCAATCTCAAAAATGGACTATGCTAATATACTAAGTGCAACTAATAAAGAGCATCTTTTCTTTTCCTTACAAATGACAACTACTATTAAATAAATGGAGGATTGCTAAATAAACTACACTAGTATGTGACCATAATGCTTCCTATGCAAATTAATAGACAAAATTGATTTAAGAACTAAAAGGCAATACTACTAAATGAAGCTAAGCCCTAAAAATGTATAAAAATGCTAAAGGGTGTTCATACTAAGATTTTTGGTATTTTCAAATGCAATCTAAATGACTAAGATGAATTAGCTAATCTAAATTAGAAGTTTACTTGAAATGACTAAAATGCCCCTAGACGTGTAAATGATCAAAATGCCCTCGGACGTGCAAAATGACCAAAGTGCCCCTGGATGGCCCTAATACCGAATAAGAAGTAAATTGATTTACACTAAAGGGTACAAGACAAAAATGAGTGTCTACAGGGTTATAAAAAGAAAATAAAATCATTTTTTGAAACCAATTTCGAGAATTCGAAGAATATAATCGAACACCGTCGATTAATTCTGTCACGATTCTCTTTCATTGTTTTTTCTCTTATTGATCATTTTCTCTTCGAAAAGGAAATTTTGAAAATGCTGTGTCAAAATCTTTTTACCATTTTGGTTTTTTCAAAACTTGACCAATTTTATTAACCTCCAAAATCTTCTTTTGGGTTTATTTTCCAAAATCTTCTTTTGGAGTTACCTTCTTTTCCAAAATCTTCTTTTGGATTTGCTTAAGAAAAGGTTCTTTTTGAAAATGCTTAGCTTGAAATCTCTTGATTTACTAATTTCTTAATTTTGAAAATCAAATAAGAGAACATGATTTGAGAAAACATTTTTGAAAACACTTTTATTACCTCTTTTATTCTTCTCTTTTTTGATTTTGATCTTTTTCTATCTGTATATCAATGCATGTATGCAAATGATGAATGCAAGGTCCAATTATTAAAGTTAACTCGCGTAACACGGGTTTTTGAAAGCACTTCCCTGGATATATGCTCGGAGCCCCGACGCATCCCGAAAAGAGCCGTCTCATCCTCGGAGACATTCAGTGGCCCCGAAAACTCGACCACTTACTGAATGCCCCTTATTTGGAGGGGTTACGGTCATTAACTAAATTTAAAAGGTGGCATGAAATGCAAACATATATAATCAATGGCAGATAAATATGATACGCATGCAATTAAGTTCAACCTTATCTCTACTCTAAATTACTAAATTATTACAAATCCAGACCCGATTAAATTGAAATTAAACTAACAAAGAACAAAATTGAAAGAAATTAAAAGCTTAAAGGCCAAATTGGACAAATTGGAAACCTATGTGCACATCAAGAAAACAATTAGCAACATTCAGGAGCCAAAAAGCACAAATTGAAAATTAATATAAATCGAACACCCAATTGCTCAATTCTAACATCAATTTCTAAAACCAGGGACCAAATTGAATCAAATAGTAACTAAAATCCTAAATCAGGGACTAAATTGCATCAAATAGTAAATAGAATCCTAAATCAGGGAATAAAATGAAGCAAACAAATAAATAGCAGCCTAAATTAGGGACCCAATTGAACGAAATTACACAAGTCAGGATGAATAAGGATCAAATTGAATCAAATAAAAGAAAGTATCCTAAATCAGGGACTAAATTGAAAGCAGAAACAAGTTATAAGATTTATGTGAACACATAAACAGCTGTAAGGACTTCCCTGAATTAAATTACTACCTCAAGGACCTAATTGCACAAAATAAGGACTAAATTGCACGGAATTAGACCCTTACCTGAAACGGGTTGGCCTGCGAGTCATCAAGTTGAAACTGGATCTGGTCTTGGATATAACTATAAATGCCAAGAGCCCTAACCCTAATTCAAAACCCCATCTCACTTCTCTCTCCGCGCTGCCATCCTCAGCCGCCTGATATCGCGCCGCCCGGCCAACCCCCGCGTCAGAGCGCCGAATCTCTGCCGTTGAAGCTCAGAAACTCCAGGCCCCATCATTTCGTCGTCTTGAAGCGATCCACGACCTTAGTTTTTCGAAGCAAGGGTTTTTTCCCTTCCAAAGAAATCCCAAACAGCTCATGAAAATACCTCCCTCCGATCTTTGCACCTAACCATCCGATGATCCTCAGACCAAGGTATGTTGCTCTCCCTTTTTTCCCTTTTATCAAAGCTCTTTGAAATCCTTTCAAACCCTTACAAATCTATAAAAGACAAGCCTAATCCGAACCTTAAACCTTAAAGACAAGCCTAACTCTGATTCCCTCTTAAACTGATCTTTTCACCCTATACTCTCAAACTCCCAAGCTAATTTCAAGAAACTGAGTCTCTAGATCAAAGCATCCGATTCCAGAACCCTAGTTCTTTCAGCACACAAACCCTATAAACTCTTCCCCTTTTTTTTGGTAATTTCTGCTTTTTACTTCGGTTTGATTACTACTAAAAAAAATGGGGTTTTTTTGTGTTCTATGGTTTTCTCTGTGAGAAGATGGGAGAGTTTGAGAGAGAGGGCAAGGTAGAGAGATTGTTCTTGGTGAGAGGGAGACTGGAAAATCCCCAATTGTTGTGTGTTGATGAGAGTTTTCTTGTTAGAGAGAAAGAGAGACTGCAAGAGGTGAGATTTTGATTCTTGATCCCAGAGAGAGAGAGTGGAGGAAACTGAGTAAGTGGAGAGAGTGTATTGAAAAATTGGAGAGGTGAGATCATATCTGTGTGAATTAGAGAGATGAGGAGTGTTTTTTAGTCGAGAGAAAGAGAGTAATCTGAGAATAAAAAAAAAAGGGAGAGCCTGCGGTTAGGATTCTGTGTTCAGTCCATTGCCTCCCTTTTCTCTAACAGTTTTTTTGTCCTTTTGTGCAGATTCCAAGTCTTGAAGGATAAGCACAAGGAAGGGATGCCGAGCTGGCTGATGAGCTGGAGAAATTTTGTTGCCCAGGTAATCTCTGCTTCTAACTGATCCATTGTTTGATGACTATTTTCTTTGTGTTTAATCATTTGCCACTAATATGCTTGACCCTTAGTGCACCTGCTCGGTTGACCTTGATCATGTGGCTTTGCTGCATTAGGTTATTTTAGTCCCTACACACAGTGTATTTGCTTCTATATTGCCATATCACACTTCAATCATGTTCCATGATCTACTTTAGCTATATTTCACTTGTCTGCATTCTAAAGGTCTGTTGAATTAATGGACCCGTGCCAATCTGTTTCATTTATCCCAATCTTGATGGTTTGATGCATTGAAAGGCACTTGAGTGCATTTGATTCCTGGTGTAACTACCTTGTTGTTCCTCTACAGTTAACCTATGCATATTAGCCTGCTGGAAACTGAATAACAAGTCTATGGTTGCCCTATAATTGCCTCTGTTTTGTTTATGATCAAACTTGTATTTGTGCAATCATGGTTTGAGCCTCATCTGATCATATTTATACTGTTTATCTGTTCTTGTGAGCATGGCTGATTTGTTTGATTAATTGCTTTAATATGTTCCTAAATCTCTGCCACAACCATGCTCATTTGCCTTGTCCTGTTCACCAAGATGCCATATGATTGTTGTCTTGTCTTTTGACTGCACTTTGTCTGTCTCTTAGGCTTTGTCTGCTTTGCCATGCACCATAGGAAGAGAATGTTCCATGTGTCTATGCTTGCTGCTTGGGGATGGGATGAGATTCTGGTAGCTTCTCCTTCCTAGCTCAATTTCATTTCACAAGTTGAGGTTCAATGCTGCAGCAACTACATTGGGCCGACCTTGAAGGCATGTAGAAATCTTGCAACAGAGAGAAAACTCCAAATGGATCGAAAGCCTTTGTAATTTTCATTTTATCATATGAATGAAATGTGAATGTAAGCCTGGAAGCTTGAAAGAAGAGCTAACAAATGACATTACTTCTCTTTTTTTTTGTATTTTTGCTATTTCCATTTTTTTTATTTTGTGGAATACCGAATGTGAATGGGAAATGGGAATGCTTACTTTTGAATGACAAAGGAAAAGGCCCAATACTGCAAAGAGATAAACTAGTGCCTTATTGGGCCTAACCAAAAGGTCCAACATCAACACATTAACTATAGGAAGAGAGAACAGAAAGAAATTGGGCTTGAACCCATGGATTTGACAAGAAAGAAAACAAACATGGGTTTACTTAGAGCTAGCCGAAATGAATGGGATGGGGAAAAGAAATAAAAGAATATATCCAAATGCAATATGTCATAGAAAATGCAATGTTACATGAAAAACAAAGACAATGGAAATGCTAATGAAAAAGTCTACCAAGGTACCATAGACAATTAGGAATTAACCTAAATGCCTCCTAATATGCGGAATTAAGAACCAAAACAGGTTTAAAAAAAGCAAAAATACTAAATGAGGCTAAGCCCTGAGGTATGCAAAAGAAATGCCACAAATGCTCTTTAAGATTTTTTTGTTTTTTTTGAAAGAAAATGATGACTAATGAATGAATTAACTAATCTAAATAAAAAATGGACTACAAATGACCAGAATACCCCTGAACAAACAAATGACCAAAATGCCTTTAATGTAACGATGACCAAAATGTCCCCGGATGACCCTTAAGCCCTTATGTGACCTAATGCCAAAAGGTTGACTTAAAAAGGATACTGGACAAAAATGGGTGCTTACACTAAGTTCCCTAATTCCAAGAGTTCCAGCACCCAAGGAAGTCAACAACGATCAAGGAGTTCAGTCAAGAAGAGAAGAGCAAAAGATGGAAGCCAAAGCACCAAGGGAAGTAACACAAGACCACCGAGCCAACCTAGCTTGCTCGGCCGGCCATTGCCCGGCTATGGCCCGGCCATCCGCGCACCAGGCCCGACCATCCTCACACCAAGCCCGGCCATCACCGGTCATTACCGTGCCAATCCGCGCGCCTTGCCCGGCAACATCCACACCATCTGCGCGCTAGGCCTGGCCAGGACCGGCCACATCCGCACCAAATCGCGCCAGCACCGAGTCACAACAGGCCATGCTTGCTCCAGCCCGCGCTACCACCGTGCCAGGACCGGCCAAGCCCGTGCCACCAACGACTATCCATGCACTGCCACTTCTAGATCGTACTGCATACCCTTTGATGATTTCAAATCTTGATAAAATTCAACTTGAAGTCTCAAAGCCATCACTGATACTCTCATGATAATTGTGGACTTGTTGAAGGAATACACCCACAGTTCCTTCACCCTTGACGAATAATTTCTTTAAGGCAGTCTAGCCAAAGACCTTAAAGAAAGGCGCTTATTGGGAGGCAACCTAATATTTTTACTAACCCTTATTTTTTCCTTCTTTTATTTTTCTTTTTCTTTTTAGGATTTCATATTGAGGATACAAAGATGAAGCAAATGGAGCTTACGTTCTTGGAGATTGCAAGAAGAGATCGAATGGAGCTTATGCTTGGAAATAGAGAAGCTTTCTTAAACTCATCTCTATTTAATTTTTCTTGCTTTGCATTGCTTTGATTGATTATTGCTTTGCTTGCTTGCCTATTCTTTGATATGAATTAGTTGTTTGTTTATGTGTTGATCATGCCTTTTATGATATTTATCACAGTTAAAGAAAGCACAGTTTCACACATTTGTATTCACATTGAGGAAAATGTGTCTTTTAAGTGTGGGGGAGTGAGTATACATGCCTACATTAATCATAATCTTAATTAATGTCATAATTTTTTTGAAAATTTTTTGAAAATTTTGAATTTTTCATACATATATTAAGTGATTAATTTAATTATGACAATGCTTAGAATTTTTAAGAATGCTTTATTCATTGATTGATTTCTAGCATGTCATCTTATTTGTTAGAATTAGGTATAATTAGAGTCTGTGATAAGAGCCTATTTATTTATTGCTTCTATAATTATCTATTTCTAGAACTTGTGTTTAATCTTGTTGAAATTACAATTATGAAAGTATGTGATGGATATGTCAAGAACAAGTGTGGGAGACTACTTATATAAAGGGTAGTTAATTTTTTTTCTTTTAAAAAAAAGTGTTTTCATGAAAGAGGAGAAGAGGTATTTCTAATCTTTCCACTGTCACTCTTTAAAAAAAATACAGGCGTTAGTAACCCTGAAAGAGACTAAAGACATGGAATTGCGGAAGTATTGTCCCTCTGAAAAAAAAGAGTGTTAGTAACCTCAAAATAAAAGAAAAAGGAGTTAGTAACCCCTAAATCATGAACACTTCAAGGTTAGTAACCTTATTTTCTAAAAAAAAAATTACCCTTAAAAATCTATTATAACCCAAGAAAACCCTTGATTTGTATCCATGATATTATTTTCCTTTGAGTAATGGAGATAAAGATGAAAACATAAGCTTATGGAAATAAGTAATTATAGGATGTGATGAATGATGAGTGATTAGAACTACTTTAATTATGGTTACTTAAGAATGAAGATACTTGCTATTTTTTGATCTTTTGAATTGAGTACTCTTATTATTCTTTGTTATTTTGATTTCATGATTGCATTGATCCTTGATATATGTATGCATTTCAAAAGTGATTTTTGGAAAAGAATGATTTGCATTAGTTAGTCTTAGTTTTTGTTTTCATAGTTTTTCTGTACTAGTCTGCTAGGGACTAGCAAAGATTTAGTATGGGGGAAATTATGATCGAGCCAAAATAGACCCTATTTTTATGATCATTTTCCTATGCTTTTTGGTATTTTTATGTGTGGTTTAACCCAATTTTATAAGTATTTATGTTTTTAGGTCTTGAAGAGAAGAAAAATGGAAACTTGTTATTTTCCACAATTGTTGGAGCTAATTTGATGACTTTTGTCACAAATATGGACTTAGCTATTTGGAGCGAAGATTTGGAGATTCGAAGTTCGTGATTGAAGATTTATTGAAGATAATATGAAGATATGAAGACTATTGAAGAATTATTTCAAGGAGCAAGTGAGAAGACTTGCTATGGAGATAAGCTATGGAGAATTAAATCGCGAAGGAATGAACATAAGCTATGGAGAAGACTTTGAAGACATGGACTTTTGAATATTTTATATGGGATAATATTCAGCCCATATGAGCCCACAATTGGAGTTAAAAATCCAATTGGTCCCGCACAAGCCCAAGAAATAATCAAATTCCTGCAACCCTTTCCTATTTGGATTAGGATTCAGCGCAGTCTCGGAAAAAAGGTCATAACTTTCTACTCAGGCCTCCAAATAAGGCGTGTGAGTAGGCGTTGGAAAGAGGACTCCAAGATCTATAACTTTGCTTTGAAGGCCAAAACCCATTTCTGCCATCTTCAAGCCCGAAATTACTGTCGAAGTTACTGTGCAATTCTAGAATTTTCTTGAGTCCGAATTTCACTCTAATTTCAGTTCTAGGAAGACTTTTAATCCAACTTGGAGACCAAGTCAAGACATCTAAACAGCCTTAGCCTTTTCTACTATAAATAACCACCTTATGTGACCCTAGAAACACATAAGAAACAATCACAATTCTATATTTTTCTCTTCATCTATTTTTCTAGTTTTTCTTCTAGTTTTAGGCCAAGGGTGTCGACACCTCTCTTTGCATAGAAAGGTGCAGCAATCCTAGAGTTTTGCAAGGAGGATTCCGCCCCCTTCAAGTCCTGTAAGTTTTCTTATGCCTCTGAAATCCATGAGTAGCTAAATTCTTAATACGAAATTATCCTTTTGTGATTTTAATCAATTAATTATGGTGAGATTTGTTTGCTTATAATTTGATATTTGTTCTTAATTGATAGTTTGCTAATCTCTGTTTTATTTTATGATCTTGATGATTGTTGATTTAGAACGGCGTCTATTGATATGATTTGATAGATCTATAGTTAAATCAAGCTTAAAGCTAACCCCTCAAGTTTTGATTGTGTGCTAACAATTGGAAGAGAATTAACCATTCCTTCCAAGGGATTAGTAAACCTTTTAAATTCTTGTTTGAATTAATGAGTTTGGTTATACTTGATATACATGTGTGAATAATTGCTCTTAATGCTTTGTTCCTTAGTAATTCTTAAGCCTCAAAAGGGAAATTAATTGCTAAAAGAATGATAGGGATAATTTAAGCCTCTAAAGGAAAATCTTATCTAATATACATGTTAGGGTTTTCCCTAGACCAATTATCTAATCAAGAATAAAACATTAAATTCATCTTTTAAATCAATGATCTATAGTTAATTTGATTGACTTCTACCATTGGAGAAGAAGTATGCTTTCTTATTATTGTTTGCTTTATTAATTGCCATAGTTTAGATTTAATTTAGTTTACTTTATTTTTAGTTTAATTGCTTTCTTTATAATTGTTATTTTTAATCCCCTGTTTTTGAGTGATTCTTAGAGGAGATTTATTCTTTGGATAAGTCTATTCCCCTTCTCTGTGGGATTCGACCCCTGCTTGCCCTATCTACTTAGTTAGGTTTTTGTGTGGATTATATTTGTGATCATTGACGACACTATCAAGATAATAGCCAGGTATAAATTCCTTTGACTGATTTGTCATGGCATGAATTTGATGCTTGAGTTCTTTATGCGAGAGAAGTGGAACTTGATGTTGAATCTCATTGTGATCACTTGGAAAGGATAAAATCCATTACCCAGATAGTGGGTCATGCGGTAGAGATGTTGAAGGATCATCGCTTAGCTTGGTGAATGATCTTCAAGATTGTGACCGGAGTAATTGCAAATTATTGAAGCTTTAGACCATCTGGAAAAATTGCAGCTGTCATTGGGCTCCTTTGACTTATGAACTTTTTGTTGTTGAAGCCCCCAAGCGTTGAATGATGAAGGAATTGTTGGAGCCCCCGAATGTTGTATGATGAAAGGGGTTGCTGGAGACCCCAAGTGTTGAATGATGAAAGAGCTTTGATTTTCAGAAACACTTAATTAAGCTTCCGCTGCCGCAGAGTTTGGACTACCTACCACAGGGATAAGCATCAAGTATCCCCTTGCATTGCAGCGGGGCTAAGTAGTTTGGATCTTCTGTTCTTGCATAATGGAATCTTGATTGGAACACCTCTCTATTCGACTTTGCATGTCGTGGATGGATCAAGAAATTGAGGTGAACTCATGGCAAATTTTGTTTCCCATCGTTGCTGGCGAGCTTGAGAATTTCTTCAAGAATGATTCGGTCACACGGCAAGAACCATGTTGCATGTGCATTTCCAGGTATTGAATTCTCCAAGTAGAATGTTTTGAGAATTTTTGTTTGTCGATGAAAAAGAACAAAACTCATTTGAGAAATAGTACTGCTGGATTTGCGTCTTCTCATAATGTAGGACTTTGCTTTCCCGTCGCGAGTAGATCAGAATTCTCGCTATAGACTGAAGGTGGAATAGTGAAACTTGTTGTTGCAGAGAGACCATAAGGATGGAATTGAAAGCAGATGCGTGTAAATGCTTTGATTGTTGCATGTGAGCTTGATTAGTGTGGCAGGATGCTTTTCACGCAGCGGGATTGCGCTTGACTGCCTTTTTAGCGACATGATGTTGCTTGACTTGTGGCAGGATGAGATAAGGAAATTTTGTTTTCCTTCAATTGTAAAGAGTGCTAGCGCAATTGAAGGCTTTAGTATTTTTCTCAATGATGTGTGAACCATCAATTTGAAGATTGCGAGGAGAGTCGTCTTATGGCATGTGAGCTTTGACTTTTGAAAGATTGAAAATCATTTTTCTCATCTCGTAGTAGATCTTCTTCTCTGCAGTGGGTGCTTTGTGAAAAGAAAGGACTTGCTCTACGTTAGATGGGATTTGATTATAGCTTCCATCATGTGACTCAGCTTCTCAATTGGGAGATGTGACATTGTTCCCTTAGAGCTTTTGAAACTTGGCTTTGATAGATGCCAAGTGAGATTCTCTTGCAACAAGTGTGTTGAAATCGAGTGCTCTTCTTTTTTGTTTTGCAGAAGAGTATCCACCATTTTCTTGACTTGTAGTTGAGTAAAGGCATGATTTAGGTGCCTCATTGATCGCTGTCATCAAGTAGTAATAAAATAAAATACTGAACCAACACTAACTGGTAGTTAGGGCAAGCACAGGTCTATCCCACATAGAGAATTTTAGGCTCTTTTCAACTCAAGTTGTCACAATAAGAATAAAGTAAACAGGGGTTAAGTAATTCAAATTAACAGAAAGCAATTAAAATAGAAAAGCAATAGATAATAAATATCCTTCCAACATAAGATCAATCTCCCTCATAACAAATAAAATCCTGGATCATCGGATCACCCACAAAACAAACAATTCAATTCAATCCTTGGCTAAGAATAAGACTACTAAAGCTTCTTCTTACCTTAATCTATATCAAAGATAATTAAATTGCTACTAAAGCTTCACAAAGATAATCCTTTTATCAATTACTTAATTCAATACTAAAGCTTCTTGAATCATGCAATTGACAAAGCATAAAGATCAATAGATATACCAAGCATCTACTTTAGGTTACTAAAGCTTCAACTAAGCATAAGATCAAATCTAATGTCAATTCAATAAATTAGTTACTAACGCTTCACTAATCATACCAAATCTTGCTACTTAGAATTAGATCTAATTACTAAAGCTTCATCAAATCTAACCTAGCAATAGTCATGCAAAAATCATAAATAGACATGCCTAAATCTATCAACAATCAATTCACAACATAAGCAATAATCATAGATATAGATAAGAAAACATGAATTGAATTATCAAGAATAAAAATTAGCCATCAAAACAACCTAAATATCAAAGTTACCATATCAAATTCAATAAGAACACAAAGTACCCTTAATCGAAATCAACATAACCAAATCGATATGCATTCAAAATTCCTCCCCATGAATTAAATTGTCAAGATATTGATTATCACTTACATTGGAAAGATTAATGAGACTTACTCACACATGATTGGAGTAAACATCTTCATCATATTCATCATCAAAGTCGACATAAGCAACTACAATGCTAAGTCGCACCAAAGAAGGTGGCGGCTCTCCTTGAGAGAGAAATCTCAAAGTTGAGTTTAGGACTTATGTGAATTATGATCAATCCTAAAATAATCCTACCTATTTATAGGCAAACCTATGACATACGCTACCCTTGTGGAAATCAATTTCCACCCTTGGATATAGCTGCACAAAGTGTAAGATAGACATCTACAATTTCCTAATCCTACTCAAACTAGGATTTACATCAACTTTGTCTCCAAGCAAGGGCTCTAATTGGTTGAAGTAGATCATCCTCATTAATTATGATCCTTCCTTGGCCAATTGGAGTGCTCCACATCATCAATTGCAGCTGGCAAAACCGTCCAAGGCTCCCTAAGGTCGGCACAAGCTTTCCTAGGTTGGTTTGGATTTGTAGTCAAATATGTCAAGAATACTTCAGGGGCATTTTCGACCATTTTAGCGGCAGAATTGTCTCTCGGGAAAAACATAAAAGTTGTAGAGCTTGAAGTCATCTTTCCAACAGTATATTATTTACATTTTTCTGAGCTCTGGATAAAAAGATATGAATTTTATACAAAAACTGCACTTGTGAATCCTCCGTTGACTAGGATTTGGATTTTCTTCTTTTCCAATTAATTACTGCATCATAATTACTGATTTTACTTGGAACACCTCTTTGAGCTTTAAGACATCCGAATTGGGCCTAGAGAAATCAGATTCGGGTCTCCAGTGGTTTGGGCTTCCTTTTGGGCTTCATGGGCCGAAATGGGCCTACCAGGCCAAAATGGGGCAAAATCAGTATTTTCTTCAAATTGATCCAAAATTGCTCCAAATCTTCATAATCTTAAACAATAGCTCCAAATGGGCCTAAAATCACAAATATGGGAAATATGAGTCTATTAAGCCTCATACGACTACCAAAACAAGGCAAAATCGCATAGAAAATATAGCACAAATTAGGTCTTATCATATTTCCCCCACACTTCAACTTTTGCTAGTCCCTTACCAAAAATTAATGTGCAATCAAAGTTAGATAGGAATTAAAAATAACAGACTCTGACTCAAAACAAAAAGATTCCACTTTCGTAGGTGTACGATGGCATTTAGCACATGCCACAAGCCTTTAAACCTGTGTATGTCTACACTGGAGGTGTTATAGTCACTTGAGGGTTTACTTAACTAGAACAATACCCACAAACATTAAAAAAAATAAGATAGAAAAGAGAGAAAATTTCTTTTAAGACACATCATAGCATATAGAACAGACTAGTCAAAAATCAGTATGTTCAATTTCCATAATCAAGCAATTAGCTAAAATAACCTTCCAAAAAAATCAATTCTCAAGTAGTTCTATGCAAAATCATCATTCAATTTCAAAAGCAAGGCAAGAATAAGTCTTTTAATTCAACTTTAACATAGTCAAAAGAAAGTACTTAAGCAATACATACCAACACATTCATCCAAGGTTTTCAGAAAACAATTTTCAAGTCACACCAGATATATCACACACATGTATAATGAGGATTCACTGATCAAGGAAAGGTGAAAGAAAGGGGTAAAGGATAAATATTTAATCTCATAAAGTGGTGTTTGGGTGAATAAGACTTTAACAACTCAAATCTTGGCTCAAAACAATCACTTTCTTCTTTCATTCAGCTTTCAGTTTTTCTGCTTCCAAGGAATTGTTCTTTTATTCACTTTTTTTTTAACACTTGACATTGCAAGGTTTCTTTTCTCAATCAATTTTTTTTTCAAGGGGACAACTATTGGAAATTTCCAATGCCTCTTCTCCCTTACTCAAAACAACTTTTTTTTTATTCCTTGTTAGAAGAAGCAATTTCAACAAAAACAAGCCTTTCAAACCATGGGAAAATTCCCCCACACTTATTCTTCACTTATCAAACCAAGAAAAGGATTTCCAGTTTAGCAAAGATGGCTAAAACAAAAGAAATAAGGTGTAAAAAGGTGGGTGTTTAAGAACAAAGGGAATCGGTTTCAAAAGGGTATGTAATCAAAGAATCAATGTGTGCAAAAATATCAAGTATGAACAAAACAATTTACAATTGATGAATTATGCAAGCAATCTAAAGCAAGTAACAATCAATCAACTTTCAATCTTTGAATGAAAAAATTATATTCTCACATGCAAATTGAAAAGAATAATATCACAAGCATAGCAAAGCTTGAAAAAGAAATCAAATCAAGAACTAAATCAAGCTAAAGACTCAATAAATCAATGATTCAAGACATATGCATATTCAAGATGTGTGCTTAGTCTTTTGTTCTTCTCTTTTCTATCAAAAACACTTTTTTTTTTTAATTTTCTAAATCTCTCCGCCACACTTAAATTACACATTGTCCTCAATGTGTATGCTAGCAAGAAAAATGAGATTATGGGAAAAACTCATGAGAGAGGTTTTGAACAAAAACGAATTTTAAAAAGCACACTAGCAAAAACATTGACTGAATGCAGCAATTTAAACTGAGAGAAAATAAACATACAAACAAGGAAATTAAATCTATTGAGGCAATCCTAATATACAAACAATAAATTCAAACATATAAGCATGCGAAGCAAAAGTCAATTAATCAAACAAGCCAACAATCAAAGCAATCAAAGCAATCAAAGCAAATCCGAAATTGCAATCAATACCAAGCAAGTAAAATTAAAAGAGTTAGGGTTTAGAAAAGCCTATTCATTGGCGTGATCAATTCCTCCTCCAACGTGGTGTGCTTCTACTCCTCCTACTTTGCATAGCGAGCAACAAAGCTTGAATTTGACCTAAATACAAAACACACAAAATTGAAAATAAAAGGTGTTAGTTAGTAAGCTTGGGTTGCCTCCCAAGAAGCGCTTTGTTTAACGTCTTTTAGCTTGACGGAGCTTCAAGATCATTCATCTTCATCGGAGATGTAAACAGGTTCTTCCAAAGAAACTGTTTCGATCAAGCATGCTTGATCGAGCTAAAAATAATCCTATTTTTAAAGCAATTTTCTTATGTTTTTTGATGAATTTATGCTCTAATATACCTTATTTTGTTAATATTTGTGATTTGAGTATTTAAGTGATGTAAAATTGGAAACTTACTAATTTTCTCTACTTTTGGAGCTATTTTGATGACTTACACAAATATGAGCAAAGTAATTTTGAGTAAAGATTTGGAGGTTCGAAGTTCGTGATTGAAGATTTATTAAAGATAATTTGAAGAATTGGAGATCATTGAAGAATTATTCCAAGGAGCAAGAACTAAGGATTGAGCTTAAATCGCGAAGGATTGAAGATAAGCTATGGTGAAGATCTTGAAGCCACGAAATTTTGGATATTTTATATGGGATAATACTCAGCCCATATGAGCCCATAATTGCAGTTAAAAACCCAATTGGTGCTGCACAAACCCTTCAAAATATCCAATTCCCGCATACTAGTCCTAATTGGATTAGGATTCAGCGCAGTCTTGGTAAAAAGGCCATAACTTTCTTCTCAGAACTCTAAAGAAGGCTCGTGAGTAGGCGTTGGAAAGCTAACTTTGAGATCTACAACTTTGCTTTGAAGTCTGAAGCCCAGTTCTGCTACTTTCAAGCCCAAAATTGCTGTCAAAGTTGCTTTGCGATTCCAGAAATTTTCAGATCCGATTTTTACTCAAGTTTTGGTTCTAGGAAGACTTTTAATCCAACTTAGAAACCAAGTCAGCTTCTAAACCGTCTTAGAGTCCTATCCTAGTTATAATTAGAGTCTTAGGGGTTATTCTCCACTATAAATAGCCACCTTAGATCTACGTTTTTAGTTGGTAGAGATTGTATTTTATTTTTGAAGAATTGCTTGAAGATTTGGAGGAAGAAAGCCTTGGAGCCGCCGCCCCATTTTCTTCTCATCCCTAGATAAGTTTTCTTCTTATTCTTTGGATCTCACTCAATTCATGAGTGAGTAATCCTTTTCTTTTCTCCAATGTAGAATTTAATTGATCTCTTGACTTATATCATGGTGAGATTGTGTGCTTATATATGAAAATTGTTTTGGGTATTTCTTATATCTCTATTTTAATCCTATGTTAACTTGTTTTGATGGATTGGAGTCGACACTATCTTGATAAATTGAGTTTGCATTAGCTAAATTAAATCTTGAAGGATCTTCGGATTTAATTGTTTGGTAGCAATTGGAAGTGAAGGATCTTCCTTCCAAGAGATTTAAGAATCAATAGATGATTTATCATTTGTTGTGCTGGTTCATAAATAACGAAGTCCTTAATGCTTTGTTCTTGAGCAATTATCACACTGGATCAAGAGGTAATTGTATAAAGAATAAAAGGGATAATTGATTAAGCCAAAACAACCCTATTTTTATGGCTATTTTATTATGTTTTTGGATCTATTTATGCTTAAATATATGCTATTTTTATAACATTTGTGTTTTAAGTTCTTAAGAGATGTGAAATTAAGAAATTGTTAATTTTCACTACTTTTGGAGCTATTTTGATGACTTTTTACACAAATTTTAGCAAAGCAATTTTAAGTATAGATTTGGAGATTCGAAGTTCGTTTTTGAAGACTCATTGAAGATAATTTTGAAGATTTGAAGACTTTGAAGAATTATTTCAAGGAGCAAGAATTGAAGATTGGAACTTTAATTAGGAAGGATTGAAGACAAGTCATGAATAACCCTTTAAGCTTTGGTATTTTTGGATATTCTATATGGGAAAATACTCAGCCCATATAAGTTATTAATTGGAATTAAAATCACAATTAATAACTCCTATATCTAAGGAAATATCCAAATCCCGTAGATTCCCGATTCTAGTCCCAACAGGATTAGGATTCAGCGCAGTTTTGGTAAAAAAATCATAACTTTCTACTCAGACCTCCGTTTGAAGCCCATGAGTACTCGTTGGAAAGCTGACTCCGAGATCTACAACTTTCCTTTGAAGTCCAAGACCCAGTTCTGTCATCTTCAAGCCCGAAAATGCCGTTGAAGTTTCTGCACGAAATCAGGATTTTTTCAGGATCCTATTTTAACTTGGATTCTACTCTAGGAAGACTTTTAATCCAACTTGGAGTCTACGTTAGACCCAAAACCGACTTAGACCTCTTTCCAAGTTAGGATTGGAATTCCTTGGATTATTTCCACTATAAATAGCCACCTTAGGTCTAGATTTTTAGTACATGTAGATCTAGAAATTGTATTTGGTAGAATTATTGAAGATTTGGAGGACAAAAAGCCCTTGTGCTGCCGCCCCCCTCTTCTTCCATCCATAAGATAAGTTTTTCTTATTATTCTTTAGATGCTCACTCAATTCATGAGTAAATAATCCTTTTCTTTTCTCCAATGTAGAACTTAATTGATCTCTTGACTTATATATTGGTGAGATTTTGTGCTTATATATGATAATTGTTAGAGTATTCCTTTGATCTCTGTTTTAATTCTATGTTGCTTGTTTTGATGGATTGAGCCGACACTTTCTTGATAAATTAAGTTAGCATTAGCTAGATCAAGTCGAGGATTAATAGTCCAGTCTTGGTTGTTTGTAGCAATTGGTTGAGAATTAACCACTCCTTCCAAGGGAGATAAGGAACTTTGAGTGAGAAATTGCTCTTTGTGCTTGTATAAATCACTCGTTCTTAATGCTTTGTTTCTTGATGAATCTTTAAGCCTTAACCGGTAATTGATTTGTTAGGAAGTAAAAGGGGTAATTTAAGCCTTAACCGGTAATCTTATTTAATTAAGGTAATTTAGGATTTAATTCCAACAAGCTATTCTATGATTTCATAATTATTAGATATCAATGATCCATGTTATAATTGTCAAGAGGGATATTAATTCTATGTTGGAGGTTTTTATTAATTGTTTTCTTGATTATTTAATGCTTCATAATCAATTGATTTCTTTAATTTTCTTGATTGCTTTCTTAGTTAACTCTAATTGTTAGTTAGATTAGATTTAATTTCACTATAAAAATTCTCTTTAATTTCTTTGCCTGTTTTAAGAAAAAGATAAATAACCTTTCTCTCTGTGGGTTCGACCCCTACTTACCCTATTTGCTCTAGTTAGGATTTTGTTGGGATTTTATTTTTATGATTTGCTGACGACCAATCAATAATTCACACCGGATCAAGAGTCTTATTTAATCTAGGTAATTTAGGATTTAATTCCAAACAAACTATCCATTGTTTTCATAATTCTTAGATATCAATGATCCATGTTATTCTTGTCAAGAGGGATATTAATTCTATCTTGGAGGATTTTCTTAATTATTTTCTTAACTTTTTCACTGCTTTCTGATTGATTGTTTTCCTAAATTTTCTTGATTGTTTTCTTAGTTAATTTTAATTGTTAATTTGATTTGATTTAATTTTACTTTTAAAAAATTCTCTTTATTTTGTTTGATTGTTTTAAGAAAAAGAATAATAAACTATCTCTCTGTGGGTTCGACCCCTACTTGCCCTAACTATTTTTAGTTAGTAATTGTTGGGATGATTTTTATGATTGTTGACGATCGATCATAAATTTTGGCGCCGTTGCCGGGGAGATTGTGTTTTATTTTTATTTTTCTATTTTGATTTGCACTTGATCATCTTTGTTTTGTAGAAAAATCCCATGGAGCAATCACGTTCGTTAAGAGAGCTGAATTTCAATTGTGAAGTGCTGCCCCTCTGTATCGATTATCTAGCTATGGATTTGTGATACAAACTTAAGCCAGGAGTAATCCGTATGTTGCCAATTTTTTAAGGAGAGTCTGATGAGAACCCTAATGAGCATCTACAAAGTTTCTTAATAAAATGCACTACAATCACTGGGATGCCTGAAGAACAAGCGAAACTTCGAACTTTTCCAACCACCCTGGAAGGAAAAGCTAAAGTTTGGTTCATAAGTCTGCCGCTGAAATCAATAACTTCGTGGAAGGAATTGAAGACACCGTTCTTAAACAAGTATTTTCCAGAGGCTAAAGGTGCTGATGTCAGAAAAAAGATCACAACTTGTCAACAGTTACCTGATGAAAAGTGGCACCAATACTGGGAGAGATACAACAAGATCTGCGCAAGTTGCCCATACCACAACATAAGTGATGCACTCTTGATTCAGCACTTTTATGATGGACTCCTTTATGAAGATCGAACTTATGTTGATGCTGCTAGTGGAGGTAGTCTTACATTTAAAACTCCAGAAGAAGCAAGGAAGCTACTCAACACCATGACTGAAAATATATATCAGTTTAGTTCTACTAATGAAACTATGTCATCTAAGCCATCCAAGTTAGAAAACGAACGACTAAATAACCTTGAAGCAACTGTCAAATCGATGGCTGCTCAGCAAGGGGATTTAGTGAAGATGTTTACGAACATGATGACCTTGTTTTCTCAAAATCTCATGCCGCCACCTTCAAGCATAGATCAAGGATGTGTGAAGGAACATACAAGTAGATTGAACAAGACACAAGGGTATGAAGTTAATTCGATGGAAGAAACTCAATAGTGGTATGCTCAAAAGATGGAATTGCCTGATGTTCCATCTGCACCTCCGATATTACTACCTCCAGTACCTGTTTTCACTGACACACCACCATCAATTGCTATATCCAATGAGCAATAACACGGATCATTGATATCTAAAGATTATGAAAACAATGGATAGCTTGCTTGAAATTTAATCCTAAATTATCTTAATAGATAAAGCTCTTGATCCAATGTGAATTATCCCTTTTATTCTTTAAACAATTACCTCTTGATCCAGTGTGATAATTACTCAAGAATAAAACATTTAGATCTAGTAATTTACAAGCACAATGGGCAATTAAAAATTGATCAAAGATTCTTAAATCCCTTGGAAGGAAGATCCTTCGCTTCCAATTGCTACCAAACAATTAAATCCAAAGATCCTTCAAGATTTTAATTTAGCTAATGTTACTTAATTTATCAAGAAAGTGCGCGCTTCAATCAATCAAAACAAGCAACATAGAATTCATGCACAGATATTAAGAAATACCCTATTAATTTTCATATAAAAACGCAAAATCTCACCATGATATAAGTCAAGAGATCAATTAAATTCTACATTGGAGAAAAGAAAAGGATTACTCACTCATGAATTGAGTGAGCATCCAAAGAATAAGAAGAAAACTTACACAACTTGAAGGCGAAATCCTCCTCTTGAGTAACTTAGGGTTGCCGCCCCTCTCTATGCAAAGAGAGGGTGCGGCACCCTAGCCCTAAAACTAGAAGAAAAACTAGAACTAGAAGAGAAAAAGAAGAAGAGAAAATTATCTAGATATTGTGTGTAGGTATATGATTTGTGTTACAGGAGGTGGCAATTTATAGTGGAAATAACCCTAGAAAATCCAATTCTAAGTAGGATAAGAGTCTAGGACGTTATAGAGGCTAACTTAGACTCCGCGTTAGCTTAAAAGTCTTCCTAGAGTTGAAATCCTAGTCAAAATAGGATCCTGGAATTTTCTGGATTCCTGCAGGGACTTCGACGGCGTTTTTGGACTTGAAGGTGGCAGAACTGGGCCTTGGACTTCAAAGGCAAGTTGTAGATCTCGGAGTTAACTTTCCAACGCCTACTCACGGGCCTAAAACGGACATCTGAGTAGAAAGTTATGATTTTTCTACCGAGACTGCGCTGAATCCTAATCCTGTTAGGATTAGAAGCGGGAATTATGCGGTAATTGGATATTTCCTTGGATATAGGAGGCACAAATTGGGTTTTTGATTCCAATTATGGGCTTATATGAGCTGAGTATAATCCCATATAAAATATCCAAAATTCCTTAGCTTCCGGGCTTCTTCATGGCTTGTCTTCAATCCTTCGCAATTAAAGCTCCATTCTTCAATTCTTGCTTCTTGAGATAATTCTCCAATGATCTTCAAGTCTTCAAATTATCTTCAATAAGTCTTCAAACACGAAATTCGAATCTCCAAATCTATACTCAAAATTACTTTGCTCATATCTGTGTAAAAAGTCATCAAAATAGCTCCAAAAGTAGTGAAAATTAACAAATTCTCAATTTCACATCTCATAAAGACTCAAAACACAAATATTAACAAACTAACATGTATTTAACCATAAATAGATCCAAAAACATAATAAAATAGCCTTAAAAATAGGGTTATTTTTGGCTCGATCACCGCACCACTGTCAGGCCGCTCCGCACCATGACCAGGCAGCAGCCCGGTCATGACCAAGCCAGCACGCATCTCACCCGAACCAGCCCGAGCACGAGCAGGCCACAGCCGGGCATCCAGCGCGCCAGCACCAGCCATGGCCAGGCCACATCCCACGCCATGCCAGGCCAAGCACAGGGCAACCAGGCCACAGCGCGCCACAAGGCTCTACGGCATGCCAACAGCCCACGGGAAGCTTTCCTTTCCGACGTCAATCCTTTTCCAAGTGGGATTGTGTTTCCTTATCAATTTGGAAGATGAACAACCCTTTTCTACTAGGTAATGGAATCCTAATCAAGGTATGTTTCTTACTTTTTACTCCAACTTAAAATCCTCTTAGAAATAGGACTTGATCACTATATAAAGGCACCTCCATCCCTCCTCTTTGTTCATCAAAACGCAAGAAGCAATCATTTAGAGAGCAAATTTTGATAGTCCCCTAATTGAGAAGAAGCAAGTCGACAAGAAGCAAAACTAGAAGAAGATTTCAATATCCCTCCAAGCTTTTTTGAACATGTCGACTTTACCAAGCACCACCATGGATTTTGTAGTTCAATTCAAGAATTTTAAGAAGCAATTTCATGGAATTGGGAATAATCTTCATGAAGGAAAATTCTTTGGATTTTTCTCTCGTCAAGATTGTCAAGAACTCTTGAATGTGCTTGCCTCACTTTCTCCAGAAGATGTTGCTACGAAGGCCAGATTCAAAGCAAGGGTAATTTTTCAATTTCTTTGGGATAAAGTTGAAAAATCACATGAAGAATCCATGAGAGCCCAAGCAGCAAGAGCTAATGCCGCCAAGATGAAGGAAAATTTTCATGGGAATCGATTCCACCCCTATGGAAATCGATTTTCCTACTCTCAAGGGCAACCAAGAATTTTCTATGATAGGATGAGACCTCAAGCCCTATAGACCTCTATATAGGCCTCCTATGCGATGCACTCCCTACCCTCAAGGTTTCCATGCTCCTCATCCTAATCATGCTTCTTCATCTAATCGACCAAAGTCACCAATTGTTGCTACTGTTTTTACTTTGGAGGAGAAGAAGGATCGATCATCACCACCAATTGGACCAAGGGATCCGGTGCAAGAAGAAGAACAAGAAAATAAGGGTACCGTTTTGCTTGCTTCTAAACAAGATTCAAGTGTTGCTTCTAGTGATGAATTTGAGGAAGAGGATGAGGAAGTTAATCAAGAAAAGGAGAATAAGGAAGAAGTACATCCTTGCCTTCCTCAATTCAAGAATATATGTGATCAAGTACCTAGCTTAAGAGAGTCTTTTAATGGAATAATTGGGAATTCGGATGATCTCTACAATTTATTGGCGAAGGCTATCCATAAACCATTTTAGATTTAGGGTTTATTTTAAGAAGTTTTTATTCTAGAATTAGGTTTTTATTTTTATGCATCTTTGGTTTAGTTTTCTAGTTTATGATTTATCTTTATTTTTCTTTTCAATATATGTCTTTAATTTTCAAGTTTCATTAATAAACTATCTAGTTTTATTTTCCTATCACTTTAATTTTTATTGTCTTTATGTTTGGGTAATTTCTTCATCAAAGCAATCTAGGTATGTTTTCTTGAACTTTATCTCTTTATTTTTGGTAAGCTACTTTTGTCTGAATTAATTTCTAGATTGCTTTTACATTGAGGACAATGTGAATTTTAAGTGTGGGGGGATGAATACTTAATTTTTGAATGAATGCTTGATAATTGAGTCATATGTTAGTTGTTGTTTGTTATAGATTTTAATTTTAAGTATGCTATGCTTAATTTTAGGAATTTGATTGTTTTTGGATTGATCTTTTATTCCCCCAATATTTGAAAAAATTTTCGAAAAACTTGATTTTTGAAGATTAAAATTTCATTTTTCAAACTTTTTAATTTTTTATGCATATATTGAGTGATTAATTTAATTATGATTGATGAATGCTTAGAATTTTAAGAATGATTTATTCATTGATTGATTTATAGCATGTTATTTGATTTCTTAGAATTAGGTATAATTGAAGTTTGTGATATGTTCTTATTTATTCATTACTTATATGATAATCTATTTCTAGAACTTGTGTTGAATCTTGATTGAAATTACAATTAAGAAAGTATGTTATGGATATGTCAAGAATAAGTGTGGGGGACTACTTATATAAAGGGTTTCTTTTTTAAATTTTTTTATAAAAAAAGAAGTGTTTTCATGAAAGAGGAGAAGAGGTACTTCTGATAAAATTTTTCCATAGTTGTCACTCTTTTAAACAAAAGGCGTTAGTAACCCTAAAAGAGGATTAGAGGCATGGAATTGCAGAAGTTTTGTCCCTCTGAAAAAAAGAGTGCTAATAGCCTCAAAATAAAAAAAATAAAGGGAGTTAGTAACCCCTAATCATGAACACTTCAGAGGTTAGTAACCTGAATTTTCTAAACAAAATTACCATTGAAAATCTATTATAACCCACAATGACCCTTGAATCTTATGAGTAATGGAGAAAAAGAGGAAAACATGAGCTTATAGTAAGAAGTAGTTATAGAATGTGAAGAATGGTAAATGACTAGAACTATTTTGATTATGGCTACTTAAGAATGATGATACTTGCTATTTCTTGATCTTTTGAATTGAGTATTGTTATTTTTCTTTGCTATTTAGATTTCATGATTGAATTGATTCTTCATATGTGTATGAAGTCAAATTGACCCTTTGAAAAATTGATTTTGATTTAACTTACACATTGATTTGCAAAGGGACTAGCAAAGTTCAAGTGTGAGGGAAAATATGATCGAGCTAAAAATAACCCTATTTTTATAGCTATTTTCTTATGTTTTTGGATGAATTTATGCTCTAATATACCTTATTTTGTTAATATTTGTGATTTGAATTTATGCTCTAAAATTGGAAACTTATTAATTTTCTCTACATTTGGAGCTATTTTGATGACTTTTTACACAGATATGAGCAAAGTAATTTTGAGTGAAGATTTGGAGATTCGAAGTTCGTGATTGAAGATTTATTGAAAATAATTTGAAGAATTGAAGATCATTGAAAAATTATTTCAAGGAGCAAAAACTAAGGATTGAAGATAAGCTATGGAGAAGATCTTGAAGCCACCGAATTTTGGATATTTTATATGGGATAATACTCAGCCCATATGAGCCCATAATTGGAGTTAAAACCCCAATTGGTGCCGCACAAACCCTTCAAAATATTCAATTCCCGCATACTAGTCCTAATTGGATTAGGATTCAGCGCAGTCTTGGTAAAAAGGCCATAACTTTCTGCTCAGACTTCCAAATAAGGCCCGTGAGAGAGCGTTGGAAAGCTGACTCTGAGATCTATAACTATGCTCTGAAGCCTGAAGCCCAGTTCTACTATTTTCAAGCCCAAATTTGCTGTCGAAGTTGCTGTGCGATTCCAGAAATTTACAGATCCGATTTTTACTCAAGTTTTGGTTCTAGGAAGACTTTTAATCCAACTTGGAAAACAAGTCAGCTTCTAAACCGTCCTAGAGTCCTATGACTCCTATCCTAGTTATAATTAGAGTCTTAGGGGTTATTTTCCACTATAAATAGCCACCTTAGGTCTAGGTTTTTAGTAGGTAGAGATTGTATTTTATTTCTGAAGAATTGCTTGAAGATTTGGAGGAAGAAAGCCTTGGAGCCGCCGCCCCCTTTTCTTCTCATCCTTAGATAAGTTTTCTTTTTATTCTTTGGATGCTCACTCAATTTATGAGTGAGTAATCCTTTTCTTTTCTCCAATGTAAAATTTAATTGATCTATTGACTTATATCATGGTGAGATTTTGTGCTTATATATGAAAATTGTTTTGGGTATTTCTTATATCTCTGTTTTAATCCTATGTTAACTTGTTTTGATGGATTGGAGTCGACACTATCTTGATAAATTGAGTTTGCATTAGCTAAATTAAATCTTGAAGGATCTTCGGATTTAATTGCTTGGTAGCAATTGGAAGTGAAGGATCTTCCTTCCAAGAGATTTAAGAATCAATAGATGATTTATTGTTTGTTGTGCTTGTTCATAAATTACTAAGTCCTTAACTCTTTGTTCTTGAGCAACTATCACACTGGATCAGGAGGTAATTGTTTAAAGAATAAAAGGGATAATTCACACCGGAACAAGAGTTTTATCTAATCTAGGTAATTTAGGATTTAATTCCAAACAAACTATCCATTGTTTTCATAATTCTTAGATATCAATGGTCCATGTTATTCTTGTCAAGATGGATATTAATTCTATGTTGGAGGGTTTTCTTAATTATTTTCTTGATTGTTTTCTTAGTTAATTTTAATTGTTAGTTTGATTTGATTTAATTTTACTTCTAAAAAATTATCTTTATTATGTTTGATTGTTTTAAGAAAAAGAATAATAACCTATCTCTCTGTGGGTTCGACCCCTACTTGCCCTAGCTATTTTTAGTTAGTAATTGTTGGGATTATTTTTATGATTGTTGACGATCGATCAATGCTTGCATTGGCTCAATGAAAGGCTTAAGTCGGTAACCATTTACTTTAAACTCCTTCCCTATAGAGAGACTTCGAATTTCTACAACTCCATGAGGATATGTCTGAATCACAACATATGGTCCCAACCATCTTGATTTCAATTTTCCAGGAAAATTCCTCAACTTCGAATGGTAAAGCAGCACCTTTTGTCCTTCATGAAAGGTCTTCCTCATAATATGAGCATCTTGCCACTTCTTTGTTTTCTCCTTGTAAATTCTTGAAATCTCATAGGCTTCATTCTGCAGTTCTTCCTATTCTTGAATTTGAAGTTTCCTATGGTCTCCAGCTTCATCAATATCCATGTTGCATTGCTTCACTTCCCACCAGGCTTTGTGTTCCAATTTAACAGGCAAATGGCAAGCTTTTCCATAAACAAGTCGAAAAGGGGACATGCCAATAGGTGTCTCATAAGCTGTCGTATAAGCCCAAAGTGCATCACTCAAGCGAAGGCTCCAATCCTTTCTGTTTGGATTGACAGTTTTCTCCAGAATTCGCTTCACTTGACGATTAGAAACTTCAGCTTGTCCATTGGTTTGAGGATTATATGCAGTAGAAACTTTATGAGTGACTCCATATTTATCAAGTAGAGCCTTGACTACTTTGTTGCAGAAGTGAGTGCCCTTGTCACTTATCAATGTCCTAGGAAATCAAAATCGATGAAGAATATTATCCTTTGAGAATTTTACCACTGTCCTAGCATGATCCTTCTGTGTAGCAACAGCTTCCACCCACTTAGAAACGTAGTCAACTGCTGATGCGCCCAAGGTTGATCATGGACTTGAAGATGACCATGGAGAGCATGGAGAGGATGTGCATGGAAGCATGAAGATGCAAGGAGACCGTGGAGATCAACATGGACTTGCACCAAAGCTCAATAAGAAGCCATTTGATCCATTGAGCTTTGCCTGATGGTATAATGACAAGATCAAGAGCTAAGAAGTTCAAAGAGTCACTTATGGGTTTTATTCGAACTCTTCTTGAAGATATGAAGCCCATTGAAGATCAATTGAAGACCTTTGGAAATGATTTGAGCAAGGAAAAACTCATTAATTTGCTTGTTGTTGAAACCTAAAAAAACAAGACAAGTCCTGCCCAAGACTTGACAACTCCTGCCCAGGACTTGTTGCGGGAAAATCTTATTTTTAAGTTTATTTTTATATCTTTTTCCTAGTTGGGCTTGGACTAGTATGTTAGCCACCCATAGGTCTTTTATTCTCTTTATGACCAAACCCTACTACTATATAAGGGGTTCTATTGTCTCTTGTAAAGACAAGTTAAGTTTTTCAATCAAAGGGAGTTCTTTTGAGAATTTAGCTTCATGTTCTAGTTTGAGCACACTTAGGATCTTTTCAATCTTGTAGAGTCCTAGCAAACAATTAGATAGTGATTATCTAGTTGTGTTACTTGTGATCTTAGGTTGTCAATTGCAAGTCTAATTGATAATCTAGGGCCGACGAAAGAAGATTGGATCTTTGGGAAGACTATCAAGTTCATCAAGTCTAGAAGTTGGAGTTTCAAGTTGATCTTTGGAGGAATTCAATGGTAGATTTGAATTTATAACAACTAGATTTGTATCAATTAGTATTCAGAGCATAGGTTTTCATCTTCAATCGGTAAATCTATCCTTCTATTCATCATTCATCAAGTTTTTCATCCATCAAAGCTCATATCGCAATTTTCAAGTTTCAAAAATTCAGAAACTTCTGATTTTTGTTGTGGATTCATTAGTGGTTGGATTGCTTTGAAATTTCAGATTTGGAGTCCCATACATCAAGGTTATATCGAAAAATATAAAAAAAAAATCAAACAAAAAATTGTGATTTTTGTTCTGCATTCGTTAGTGGTCGGAATTGGCTAAAATTTTAGATTTAGGCTTTTTACATCTTGATCTTTCTGGGAAAAAATAGTGAAAATTCAAAAAAAAAATCAAAAAAGTTATCAGATTTTTGGGAATTAGGGTTCTTGCAGGTTAATTAGGGCTTTTTGATTAGGGCTTCAATTTGACCTTAATTTGACAAATTGAGAGTTGACACGGGAGTGTCCCATGTGAGTTCATCATATTTCATGGACATCCATCCATTAGAGTTTCCCATGCTACAAGAGTTTGCCCATGTGTTGCCCTATCATGAGGAGATGCCCATTTTTCTTTTTCAACCGGAGGAGAATGACACGGGAGTGTCCCATGTGAGTTCATCATATCTCATGGACATCCATCCATTAGAGTTTCCCATGCTACAAGAGTTTGCCCATGCGTTGCCCTATCATGAGGAGATGCCCATTTTTCTTTTTCAACCGGAGGAGAATGACACGGGAGTGTCTCATGTGAGCTTGAAAGATGATTCGGGTGAAGTTGGAGTAATTAGTAAAGCAAGCACCTTGCTTTGTGAGCACCTAGCTTTGATGACATGACATGATGAGTGGGACCATGGAGGACACGTTGTAGCCAAGCAAGCACCTCACCAAGTTGGAGCTTATGTGGATGGAAGCACCTTACACTTGATGACACATGTTGATGACAAGCCTTTCTCCATTTGACACATGTTAGTCAACAATAGTGGCTTGGAAAACCACTTGGGTGTTCATTTTTAATTGGTTTGAAGTATGGTGACTTCAAGTGGATGAGACATCATCATTTTGTGCATGGAAACATGAATTTCATCCACCCACAATCCCAACTAGTTTCACACTTATTTTCATGAGCTAATTAGCATTTCTAGCTAATTTGGGGGCTGTTTTGATTAGCTTATAATTTCAGCTTGCTAAACTAGTTTAATTAGCTCTAGTTAAGTGTGTTTAGCTCTAAATAGGTGCTATATAACCACTAGAACGTGATGAGCTCTTTAGTAGTTGAATTTTGAATGTATTGAACTTTGTTCAAAGCTTTTAACCTTGTTTAGGTTGTCAAGAACTTCCTATGTCATTTTGAGTGGTGAATTTCTGTATCTCAATTTGATTTGGGAATTAATAGAAGTTTCTGTATCCTTGTTGATTTCAAGTTGTGGTGATTTTCTGTATCAATTTGAATCACTTGGTGGTGAGCTTCGACCGATTCAAAACACTTGGTGGTGATTTCTGTATCCTTGTGTAGCTTGAATCCGTGTGCTTAAACCTTTACTTTTATTGTTGATTCCATCCCTTAAATAATCCAAATACTTCATTTCCTACCTTTCTTGTTGTATTTTGGTGTTTAAATTGATTTTAAGCACTTGAACTAAAATTCTGTTTTTCATAGCAACTCTTGGAATCTCTCACTTTGAGCCATCCCCGTATCAAGAGTTGATTTAAGATTTTGGGAAAGCTTATGCTGCAATTGAAGTATTGATATTGAGAATTTCAGTTTGGAGCTCATTTAATTCAAAATTAGGGTTCTTGGTTGATTGGAATTGGGATTTTTGTGATTTGTGGGCAATTGATCTTAACTGAAGCAAATTGAAGGTTTAATTTGAAAGAATTCAGTTTGGAGTTCACCAATTTCAAGTTGAAAATAAGTAGTACAAAATAGGATTCTAAGCTTGAATTGGGTGATTTGCAATTTGTGTTGTCTGATTGTGTTTTTGCAGCAAATTGAAGCTACTTACATCGACATAAAGTTGCTGCAAGTTGGTTTGTTTTGGTTTTAAGATCACTTACCTTAGTTTCACTCTAGTTTTTACTTCTAATTGTTTGTTCCTCAAGTAGGTCACGAGAAGAGCGAAGTATTCCTTACAAGTTGTTCTTATTAGACCTATTGAATCTAAAAGGAGTGGAAAAAGGCAGAAATTGTATGAGATCATCAAGAGAGATAGAGGGCGGCCAACCCATAGGTTGAGTGCAAACACGAGAGCACTTGTTGGTAATCACACACACACACTAATTGTGAGGATTTTCTTTATCTATACTAACCTTTTTGTGCAGGTACAATGGGAGATAGAAAAGATGGAGAAAATCAAGCCAATTTGGTTACTTTGTTGCGAAAGCTTGAACAAAGTATGGACAACTTTTCTACTTGAATGAATCAAAAGATGGATACCTTAGAGGCCCAAAATCAACAAAGGGCTAATCAAGCTCAATTACCACCACCAAGGGGAGGTGAATTGGGAGATGAGCCTAGGGAGCCTCAAGTTCAAAGGCAAGTTGCTAGGGGAGGTCCTTTAGATTAATTAAGAGAACAAGAAACTGGTGGTGATGCTTATTTGGATAATAGTTCGACCAAGAAGAGTTACACATCATCAAGTAGCTCATGGAAAATTCCTTACAAGCAAGATGAACGAATTCCATTCAAGGAAAAGGAGAGTGCGAAAAAGGAGTTTGTAAATCCCAAAATCGAAAGTAAGGGTTCTTCAAATTCATCATCTAAGACTCACATTGAGTGTAGTAAAGAGGAAGGTGATTTTAACTTAGGTTCTAGTGGGGATGAAGATGATGAGAGGGGCGATGATGAGGCTGCAATTGATGATGGTGAAGAGTTAGCTCCATTTAGTTTGGTAGCTAGGAGAACTTTAGGTGCCTATGTGAAAGGGGATGTGCAAAATCAAAGGGAGAACTTTTTTCACACTAGATGTTATGTGAATGGAAAACCTAGTAGTGTGATTATTGATGGTGGGAGTTGTACAAACATAGCTAGTGTTTATTTGGTGAAGGAGTTACAACTACCTACTTCTAAGCATCCTAAACCCTATAGCTTAGGTTGGTTCAATGATAGAGAAGAAATTAGGGTTAACAAACAAGTTTTGGTTACTCTTTCTTTGGGCAGGTACAAAGAAGATGTCTTGTGCGATATCTTGCCAATGCAAGCTTGTCATGTGTTGCTTGCGAGGTCATGGCAATATGACAACAAGGTTCAACATGATGGTGAGACAAACAAGTACTCTTTTATGTGTGGTAAGATTCCTATCACTTTAGTTCCTTTATCACCTCAAGAAGCTTTAAAAGATCAATTGAAATTGAGGGATGATTTTGCTAAATTGGATGCTAAATTTAGGGATAAAGAAAAGAGTAAACTCAAATCTAGTTTAAGTGTTGTTTGTGATGACACAAAATCTGTTTTGGGTGAAAAGAAAGGGATTTCAAAGAAAGTTGTTAAAGAGTGTATGTTAGCTGCTAAGAGTGAGATTAAGAGTGTTTTGCATGAGAATTCTTGTTTGATCTTACTTTTGTTTCGAAATACACTTATGAGTACTAACAACTTGGCTGGAGATATTCCAAGCAATATTGTGTTTCTTTTGAGTGATTATGCAGATGTGTTTCCTGAGAAAATTCCTAGGGGATTGCCACCAACCAAATTGACTTCATCCCTGGGGCGCAAATACCTAATAGGCCAGACTAAGGAATTGGAGAAACAAGTTGGAGAGTTGCTTGAAAAGGGATATGTGAGAGAAAGCCTTTTTCCTTATGTTGTTCCTGTGTTGCTTGTTCCTAAGAAGGATGGGACTTGTAGAATGTGTCTTTTGAGTAATTATGAAGGTGTGTTACTTATCCTTACCTTTCCAAATTATAAGGAAAATGTTGTGGCTGATGCATTTTCAAGGAGGTATGTGTTACTTTCCACACTTTAATCTAAATTTTTAGGATTTGAGTTTATTAAGGACTTGTTTCCTTTGGATGCTTACTTTGGTGATATCTATAAAGCATGTGCTAAATCTGGTTTTGGGAAGTATTATATGCATAATGGATTTTTGTTTAAAGAATCTAGATTATGTATTCCTTCTTGTTCTTTGCGTGATGTGCTTATGAGGGATTCACATGAAGGGGGTTTAATGGGTCATTTTGGTGTTGATAGAACATATGAGATCTTGCATGAACACTTCTTTTGGCCTAAGATGCAATATGACGTAGGAAAGCATGGTGCTTGTTGTATTGTTTGTTTGCAAGCTAAATCTATATCTAAACCTCATGGATTGTATACATCTTTGCCTATACCTCATGAACCATGGACACACATTAGCATGGATTTTGTGTTAGGTTTGCCTCGTTCTAGGAGAGGTAATGATTTTGTTTTTGTTGTGGTTGACAGGTTTTCTAAGATGGCACACTTTATTGCATGTTCTAAGACCGATGATGCCATTAATGTAGCTAACTTGTTCTTTAGGGAAATTGTTAGATTGCATGGAATGCCTAGAACCATTGTTTCTAAACCTCATGGATTGTATACACCTTTGCCTATACCTCATGAACCATAGACACACATTAGCATGGATTTTGTGTTAGGTTTGCCTCATTCTAGGAGAGGTAAAGATTCTGTTTTTGTTGTTGTTGACAGGTTTTCTAAAATGGCACACTTTATTGCATGTTCTAAGACTGATGATGCCATTAATGTAGCTAACTTGTTATTTAGGGAGATTGTTAGATTGCATGGAATGCCTAAAACCATTGTTTATGATAGAGATGCTAAGTTCTTAAGTCACTTTTGGAGAACTTTATGGGCTAAGTTAGGTACTAAGTTGATGTTTTCAACAACTTGTGATCCTCAAACTGATGGACAAACCGAAGTTGTTAATAGGACTTTATCTACCTTACTTAGAGCTTTTATTGAAAAGAACTTAAGAACTTGGGAGGATTGCTTGCCTCATGTTGAATTTGCATATAATAGAAGCATACATAGTACTACTGGTTATTCACCTTTTGAAATTGTGTATGGTTTTAATCCTCTAACTCCTTTGGATTTGATGAGTTTATCTTTGAGTGTGCAAGTTGACATGGATGGAAAAAGAAAGGCTGAATATGTTAGAGAACTTCATGAGAAGGTTAGAGCAAACATTGAAAAGAAGACTCAACACAACATGAAGATGGCTAACAAGGCACGCAAAGAAGTAATTTTTGAGCCTGGAGATTGGGTTTGGTTACATCTAAGGAAAGAAGGTTTCCTGAAAAGAGGAAATCCAAGCTTTTACCAAGAGGAGATGGACCATTCCAAGTGTTGGAGAGGATCAACAATAATGCATACAAGCTAGATCTTCCTAGTGAGTATGGTAATGTAAGTACTACCTTTAATGTCGCTGACTTGTCTCTTTTTGATAATGATGCAGATTCGAGGACAAATCTTCTTCAAGGGGGAGGGGATGATGCGCCCAAGGTTGATCATGGACTTGAAGATGACCTTGGAGAGCATGGAGAGGATGTGCATGGAAGCATGAAGATGCAAGGAGACCATGGAGATCAAGATGGACTTGCACCAAAGCTCAATAAGAAGCCATTTGATCCATTGAGCTTGCGTGAAGGTCCAATGACAAGATCAAGAGCTAAGAAGTTCAAAGGTTCTTCATAAGGTAGTGTTTCCTTTAGATCAAAAGGTTCTTCTTCTCCAGGAATTCGGCTTAGATGATCAGTAACATTCTCTACTCCTTTCTTATCTCGGATCTCAATATTAAATTCTTGCAAAAGCAGGATCCATCTGATAAGTCTTGGTTTGGCCTCTTTCTTAGCTAGAAGATATCGAAGTGCAGCATGATCAGAGAAAACTATCACCTTTGCACCAAGGATGTAAGGTCTAAATTTCTCAAGTGCAAAGACCACTGCTAGTAGCTCTTTCTTGGTGGTAGTGTAGTTTTTCTATGCAAGATTCAGAGTTCTAGAGGCATAGTATATAACATGTGGTACCTTGTTAATTATTTGTCCCAAAACAGCTCCAATAGCATAATCACTTGCATCACACATAATCTAAAAGGCAGGTTCCAATCAGGTGGCTTAACAATTGGTGTTAAGGTCAAAGCTTTCTTCAATTTGTCAAAGGCTTCTTTGCAGTCATCTCCGAACTTTAATTCAACATCTTTCTGAAGTAGTCGACATAAAGGAGTAGAGATTTTAGAGAAATCCTTTATAAATCTTATGTACAACCCAACATGACCTAAGAATGACCTAATATCTCGTACAGTTTTCGGATAAGGCAAATTCTGTACTATGTCGACTTTAGCCTTATCGACTTGGAGACCTTCTTTTGAAATGACATGACCAAGAACAATGCCATGATCAACCATAAAATGTCACTTTTCGACGTTGAAGACTAACTTGGTTTCCACACATCATTTCAGCACTAACGTCAAATTCTCCAAACAAGCATCAAAGGTATCACCATAGACAGTGAAATTATCCATGAAGACTTCCATTACGTTCTCCACATATTCCTGAAATATGCTCATCATACACCTTTGAAAGGTTGCAGGTGCATTGCATAGGCCAAAAGGCATACGCTTATAAGCATATGTCCCAAAAGGACAAGTGAAAGTAGTCTTCACATGATCTTCAAGTGCAATTGGTATTTGAAAGTAACCAGAATATCTATCCAGAAAGCAGAAGAAAGACTTACATGCTAACCTCTCTAACATCTGATCCATGAATGGGAGTGGAAAATGATCCTTCCTTGTTGCAGCATTCAGCTTTCGATAATCAATGCACATTCTCCATCCATTTGTTACTCTCTAAGGTGCCAATTCACCATATTGATTTTCCACAACAGTAGATCCAGATTTCTTTGGAACTATTTGTACAGGACTGACCCATTTACTGTCTAATATGGCATAGATGAGACCAGCTCAAAGTAGCTTGAGAATTTCATCTTTCACCACATTATTCAGATTCGGGTTAAGTCTTCTTTGTGGTTGTCTCACAGGTTTAACTTTCTTTTCCATAAGAATTCGATGTGTGCAAAACATAGGATCTATACCTTGAATGTTAACTATGGTCCAACCAATAGCTTGTTGGTATTCTTTCAGAACCCTTACCAGCTTCTCTTCTTGCACTTTTTCAAGCTTGTTAGAGATAATAACAGGCAAAGTTTCATTATCTCCAAGAAATACATACTTTAGATTGTCGAGAAGCTTCTTAAGTTCAACTTTTGGTGGCTGCTCAAGAGATGGAAGTGGTTTAGGAGTTGGCTCCAAGCTATTGTAGGAGACTGTGGATAAATTACCTTCAGAAGGAGGTTCCATGTCATTGATTGAATCTTCAAGATTATCATAATAAGAGAATTCCGATTCCATAATGTCCTTCTTGTGAAGAGTACTTTGCCAAACCACCTCATATTGGTCTTCTTTCTCCAATTTGGCTATATGTTCAGTAAGATAGTCAATTATATCCACTGCAACTACAGAGTGATCCTGAGCTGGATGTTTCATCGCCTTGTAGATGTTGAACTTAACAACTTCATTGTCAAACTCCATACTCAGAATTCTAGAGTAGACATCAATCTTAGTACGAGCAGTTCTTAGGAAAGGCCTTCCTAAGAGTAATGGCATAGGAGGTAGATGAATATCATCTTCATTCATCTTCATGATGTAGAAATCAGCAGGAAAGATAAGCTTGTCAATCTTGACTAGGACATTTTCAATTAATCCTTTAGGATAAACATTAGTCCTGTCAGCTAACTGAATAACAATACCAATAGAAGAAAGAGGTCCCAATCCAGGTTCCAGCTTCAGATAAATAGTATAAGGCATGACATTGATTGCAGAACCTAAGTCACACATGGCCTTTTCGATCTTCTTGTCTCCAATAATGCATGGAATAGAGACAGATCCCAAATCTTTGCACTTAGAAGGTAGCTTCCTTTGGAAAGCAGCAGAAACATGCTCATTCATGCAAATTAGCTCATTGCCTTTGAGTGTTCTCCGTGTAGTGCAAAGTTCCATCAGAAAAAGAGCACATCCAGGAGTTTTCTCAATTTTAGAAATCAAAGGAATATTTACTTCAAACTTGCAGAGTTCCCTAAGCTGTTTGTCCTCG
Organism: Corchorus olitorius; assembly: GCA_001974825.2. NCBI lineage: Eukaryota > Viridiplantae > Streptophyta > Magnoliopsida > Malvales > Malvaceae > Corchorus > Corchorus olitorius. The sequence goes on along the minus strand of AWUE01022633.1, from coordinate 30,942 downwards.
ATCATTCCTTTCTTGCGCTTGACAAGTTTATATGGGATTGGTGCAGGAATTGCGATCTCAAAGTCTCTTTTAGGTCTCGGTATACACTTCTCTTCCTCATTAGTCTCGGATTGAATATTCTCTTTTGCTGAATTAGTATGAACCACAATGCATGGTTCATCAGCTTCATCAAGATCAAAATTTGGCAAATCATGCTTGAAAGATTCCAATTCTCCTACTATCTCTTCGGCAGACATGTGTTTCTCCATAGCTTGGATTTCGATGGTATCTGAAGCTCTTCCTTCTTCTCTCAAATCAGTATGAACGAGTTGAACTGGATTGGGTGATGTAAATTCAAGTAGAGGCTCTTGATATCCTGCATTCATCTTTCCTCCTAAAGAGAGTTTTAGGAGTTCAAATTGTTGTTGTTGAGTAGCCATTTGTTGCTGTTGGGTGCTCATGAATTGTGCAAGCATCTTTGTCATGAATTCTTGCTGAGTAGCCAACATAGAATAGACTCCTTGAAGTTGTCTAATCGTATCTTCCAATCCTTCTTTTACCTCTTTGTGTAGCAGATCTTGCTTATTCTCCATACTTTGTGTACTTGCATTGTCCATTCTGTACTGGTGTATGTTTCTGGTCATCTCATCAAGTAATTCTCTTGCCTCTTTGGGAGTTTTCAACATCAAGCTTCCACCACTTGCAGCATCTATCATCTTCCTATCATTAGGTTGCATACCATAATAAAAAGTTTCAAGTAGAATTTGGTCACTTATCTTGTGATATGGACAACTGTCACACAACTTGTTGAATCTCTCCCAGTATTGATGACACTTCTCATTCGGCAACTGACAATATGCAATTTGCTGTCGAATTTTCGTAATCTTCAAAGCAGGAAAGAATCTTTCTAAGAAAGTGTGTTGCAGCTGACTCTAGGTTGTGATGGACTTTGGAGGTAAGCTATGTAACCATTATTTACCAGCTCCATCTAGAGTCAAAGGAAACATCCTCAATTTAGCTTGCTCCTCAGGCATCTTGTTAATCATGTTGCACTTAATGTCGAAATCTTGTAGATGCTTATGAGGATCTTCATGTTCATAACCATGGAAAATTGGTAACATTTGAGCAACTTCAGGACTCAATTCATAATTAAAATCCACATCAGGGTAAGCAATACAAAAGGGTTTTATCTCCCTCTCGGCCAAAACCAATTGCTTCAATGATTGTTGCTCCATTGTAGCTGGCTAATTGGAAACAAAAACAAAGAAAACAGAAAACGTGGAGGGTAAAGAGTACATGAAATCAAAAAGCAGTAAACAGAAAAAAGAAACAGCGCAATTCGCCCCGGCAACGGCGCCAAAATTATGATCGCTGTCGTCAAGCAGTCATAAAATAAAATACTGAACCAACACTAACTGGTAGTTAGGGCAATCACAGGTCAATCCCACAGAGAGGATTTTAGACTCTTTTCAACTCAAGTTGTCACAATAAAAATCAAGTAAACAAGGGTTAAGCAATTCAAATTAACAGAAAGCAATTAAAATAGAAAAACAATAGATAATAAACATCCTTCCAACATAAGATCAATCTCCCTCTTGACATATAAAATCCTGGATCATCGGATCACCCACAAAACAAACAATTCAATTCAGCCCTCTTCTTACCTTAATCTGTATTAAAGATGATTAAGTTGCTACTAAAGCTTCACAAAGATAATCCTTTTATCAATTACCTAGTTTAATACTAAAGCTTCTTGAATCATGCAATTAACAAAGCATAAAGATCAATATATATACCAAGCATCTACTTTAGGTTACTAAAGCTTCACCTAAGCATAAGATCAAATCTAATCTCAATTCAATAAATTAGTTACTAACGCTTCACTAATTATACCAAATCTTGCTACTTAGATTTAGATCTAATTACTAAAGCTTCATCAAATCTAACCTAGCAATAGTCATGCAAAGATCATAAATAGACATGCCTAAATCTATAAACAATCAATTCACAACACAAGCAATAATCATGGAGATAGATAAGAAAACATGAATTGAATTATCAAGAATAAAAATTAGCCATCAAAACAACCTCAATATCGAAATTACCATATCAAATTCAATAAGAACACAAAGTACCCTTAATCTAAATCAACATAACCAAATCGATATGCATTCAAAATTCCTCCCCATGAATTAAATTGTCAAGAGATTGATTATCACTTACATTGGAAAGATTAAAGAGACTTACTCACACATGATTGGAGTAAACATCTTCATCATATTCATCATCAAAGTCGACATAAGCAACTACAAGGCTAAGTCGCACCAAAGAAGGTGGCGGCTCTCTTGGAGAGAGAAATCTCAAAGTTGAGTTTAGGACTTATGTGAATTATGATCAATCCTAAAATAATCCTACCTATTTATAGGCCAACCTATGACATACCCTACCCTTGTGGAAATCAATTTCCACCCTTGGATATGGCTGCACAAAGGGTAAGATAGAAATCTAATTTCCTAATCCTACTCTAACTACGATTTACATCAACTTTGTCTCCAAGCAAGGGCTCTAATTGGTTGAAGTAGATCATCCTCATTAATTAGGATCCTTCCTTGGCCAATTGGAGTGCTCCACATCATCAATTGTAGCTGCAAAAACCGTCCAAGGCTCCCTAACGTCGGCACAAGCTTTCCTAGGTCGGTTTGGATTTGTAGTCAAATTTGTCCAGAATACTTCAAGGGCATTTTCGACCATTTTAACGGCAGAACTTGATGCGCCAAGAGCTTATCATGGTCTTGAAGAACTCAATGGAGATCATGGAGAAGATGTGCACATGCGGCAAGGAGGCTTGGAGAAGCTTGAAGATGCTAGGGATACACACAAAGAAGTTTCAAGCTCATCGGAGTTGGTAGGGGTGAGCATTAGGCGGTTCGAACCGCCCAAACCGCCCGAAACCGTCAGCAATTTTGTGCGGTTTGGCCAAACCGCGGTTTAGGCGGTTCGGCGGTTTGGACCACCAAAGCAAGAAGAGTAAAACGGTTGGGGTCGGTTTTGGGGTTTTTAAAACCGTAACCGACCCGAACCGACCGTTTAGTTATATATATAATTAAATCTATTATATATATATATCAGATATTTGATTTAATATATATATCTTTATTCTTTTATAAATTATTTATTATATTAAAAATCCGAAAATATATATAATCCAATCTTTTTTCTCTTTCTTTCGAACCCTATTCTCTCTCTTCTTTCTCGATGGTCTCTCGCTCTCTTCTTCTTTTTTCAACCTTTTTTCTTCCATTTTCAATCTTTCCTATTGTTTTCAACCGTAGAGATTGATGCAAGATGTTTCATTCCTATGTTAAATCTATCCCTTTCTCCGAATCTCAAACTTTTATACCCTAAAAATCATTATCCATCTTGAAATTCAGTTTTCCCTAATTGAAACCCTAAATCCCAAAATTCTGAAATTTCCCCAAAATTAAACCAAGTGTTTCGATATTATAGCTGATGGGCTCATAATTTCTTCTGCTATTGATGTTGGAGAGGAATTTGGGATACCTGTTTTCCATTTTCGCACGTTTAGTACTTGCTGCACCTGGGTTTACTTCCATTTGTTGAACCTCGTTGAAGCAGGAGAAGTCCCATTCAAGGTTAGTTGCTGCCATTAAATAATTTACCTAGTTTTGTCTTATGCTAATATTCCTTCTAATTTATCGAAAGTGATTAAGTGAATATAGAATATGAAAAAGAACCTTATTTCTAGTTTATTTTCTTCTTAATTAATTTGATGATTTCTTATTTGTTTCTGGTGTGGGAATTCTTTAGTTTTTTTTTTTTTAATTTCAGTAGTTATCAACTCCTATAACATGATAGCTGGTAGCTACATTAATTTTGTTATTTACTTATTTTCATTTTCAGAAGTAATACGAATCTATAATCTGTTTAGTTTTTGTTATGTGACCCCATGAATCTAGTATTTGCATGTATAATTTATAATTTCTCTTAATTTGTGAACCATATACAGTTTTTGCAATGGAATTATTGAGTGTTATTGTAGAAATAATTCTCATGGGACCCAAAACTAGAAGCATTTGGAAAATTAAAAATACTGACTTGATTTTATGATTGTGAATTTCTACTGTTACCCATTTATATAGATTGATGAAGCAGAGTTTGTGGTATATGAATCAGGAATTAAGTTATTGCTATCCTATAACTTATTTAAGTTTAGATTAAGTTATAGGATAGCAATAAGTTGTTATATGGCCTTAGACTAACGAATCAGGAATTATATGTCCTAGGTGGGGTGCTCTTCCCCTTTAATTACCATGAGAATATACCATACCATCTTAATGTTAAAAATATTTATGAGACAGGAAGAATTCAGGTGGGGACATTGTGATTCCTTGAGTAAGCCGCTTCTTCGAAATTTGAAGTGCTTAATTAGTAGATATTCTTAATTAGATCAGTGCTTGATCAGGGTAAGTGTATGTTATCCCTTAACTTAGATAACCACCTATACCAAGAAAAAGATTCTAAAATGTACTATAATTCATGTTCAAAGCTTGGGTCTTGGGTGTTCAAAGTTACCTCAGAAACCTATTTTCCTTTGGTGTTCAAAGTTTTTGTGTTGCCTTATAGTTATATGGGGTTTAGGCTCACCATATTATTGATAAATGTCTGAATCTAAAGGTCTTCCTTAGGTTGTTCCTTGTTTGTTTGGGTAAGTGACCTATAAGTCAAACAAATTGAGGTGGTTTGATAAAAAAAAACTGTCAGTTGCTCTATCTGTGTGCTCTGTACCCATCTTTGATCCCTTTTTCAATTAGTTATTCTAAGTCAAACATAATATGCTTCATTAATGATAGTAGTTGTAATCTGCTTCAGATTGGGGAATTAGTCTTTATCTTTGGAATATATATCAGACAATGGCATCCCAATCCCATAGCCTAGATTCTGTGCTTTTGAATATTATTTCTAAAATCATTAGTTACCCTTTTGCTCTAAATCTTATCCTAATCTTCAGTTGGTAAGAAAAATAATATTTCTCCAATCCTCAAGATGTTTTTTTTTTTTTTGTGTCAGATTCTTGTTTGATTAACAAAAGTAGTTAATAGAAATGCAGAGAAGAGTAGTAGGTTGTGAATGCCAACTGCCAAGTAATGGAATCCCTTATCATATATAATTAAACCTGTTGAGTTCAAGGACATTAAGATAATAAGTAGTCTTTAAGGTAAAATGTCCTTTAGATTCCGTGAAGTAAAAATGAGGCAGGATATAGGTAAAATATCCTATGTAGATTGATGAGGCAGAGTTTGTGGTATATGAATCAGCTACTAATAAGACATCAATATTATGTTTGTTGAAATTTATGATTTATACACTTTCTGAAATTGATGTTTGCTTGAATATATGTTCTAATAAGCTTGTGTGATTGTCCTGATTGTAGATGTCATCGAGGGATCCTATTGGCAGTCCAGTAGACATCTAAGTGGATGTAGAAAGTGAGTCAAGTGAAGAACATGTTGTTTTGACTCAATTGGATGCTTCCACTCAACAACAAAAATCCACTGCGCCTACTGCTGGACAAGGTACATCAAACGCCTTACAATAAGTAGTTAGTAATGAAAATCCATCTAGGAAGAGGGCATTAACTTCAAATGTTTGGAACCATGCGTCCAAATATGATGATGACACTGGTTATCCTATAGTTAGATGTAACTACTGCCCTAAGGTTTTTAAGGTCCACTCTAAGATAAATGGGATTAGTTCACTAAGGAATCATGTAAGGTCATGTCCCAAAAACCCTTTGGTTATAGTTGCAAAAGAAAAGGATGCCAAACAAACTAAAATTTTGCTAAAAAATCAAGAAGGACAAGCAGTGGTAGGCACATGGAAGTTGGATTTAGAGGCTGTTAGGAAATGTATTGCTAAGATGAGTATCTTAGATGAACATGTTTTTAGGTTTGTTGATGGGAAGGCTTTTAGGGAATTAATGGCAACAATTTGTCCTAGGTTCACTGTTCCATCTAGATGGACAGTGGCTAGAGATTGTTATAACCTTTATAACAATGCTAAGAAGAATTTCAAGCTTAAGATTAAGACAGCAAAGTGTAGGATCTCCAACAATCCTACATGTCCACCATACAGGTGGCTTACTCTTTAACAATCCTAGCCTACTCTCGATGTCCGTGCCTCCCTATAAATAGGTACACTATTCATCTTGATGGGACAAAACATACTTTTTAAGACAAATATTCCTTGTAAGCTCCCTAAGTCCTAAACTGACTTAACCATCGGAGTGGGCACGCTGGAATAAGCTCCAGCGCCCCCACTGACTTGTTCTTTATCTTGTAGGTATCATCAGGCTATTCCGCGTGTCTGCTCTTTGGGGAGTTCGGTTCGGCTTGAGGCTCTCCTCAACAGGTGTCTTCTCCTTTTTTGTCCCTTTTTGGTGCAGGTAGAAGCTCAAGGATAAGGATGGAGCTCGGTGAGCTGTCTCCTCTAGTGAGTCAGCAAATCCACTGCCTTGCTACCATCTTCCTTTTTTGGATTTTTCTGATCTACTTTGTTTCAACAAGTGATTTTTATTGTTAATGGGACAAGGAAGGGAGGGCATGAGATGGCGGGTGACTGAGCTAGTAGGTAACTTTCTTTCTCCTTGAAATTGAGATTGGGATTCTCTGTGGTGAAAGGCATTGGAATTTTGTGTGCTGCGAATTGTAATATTGTCATTGTTTGTCTATTTTTGTCCTCACTTGGTATGTTCTATTTTTAGCTTAGCTAGCAATATGCCTAAGCCAAATGACTGCCCCGTAACACTAAAAATGCCATAAGGAAAATGCTGACTTTAATAAAAAAATGCCATGCTTGACTCTGTTTCGACTTGACTGCTGAACACTACCTTGCTCTTAAAAGGCCATTTTTTTGCTTTTTGAATCCAAATTTCTTTGCCTATCATTGAACTGGTCTTGCCTTTGCTTGTCATGCTTAACTCTGAGCTTAGAATGCTAATTATGATATGTAAGAATGCTTGATGACTAATCTAAAATGCCATGATTGGTCAATATGCTGCTGCTGTAATGTTTGTTTGCTACACTAATGGATTCTGCTATTTAACCATGTTGTTTCTATATTGATGAACCGTTTGGGGGAAGCGGTTACGTATGCAATACCCGCAAGGCTTGTTTGCTGTACTTCTTTGTTTTGTATCACGCTCCACACTTAACCCTTCATGCTGCATTTGAATTGAAGAGGGAAAGTGAACGCAACTGATGTACATGTTCTGAACTGACCAATGCATGCTCTATTGTTTTTTGCTATTTTTTTGAAGGACATGAAATGCGATATATCTCTACCAATCCTGAAATTAAAATGTTGAACTTAAGGAACTAATGCTCAAATTTAGATGAAACATGTTGTTAGTGTAGTGATGGAAATACTATGCTCTTTTGGTGACTTTGTAAATGCGAACTGCTTGTGAGACTATTCTTGATCTTAATTGGTGCCCAATTTGAATGCATGATGACTGGAATTAGTTGCAATAAATGCAGTGATAATGCCATGAAAAATGCTATTTATATCTATGCTCTATATGATAATATGTATGAAATGCTATGATGGTGATTTATGCTAGATATCTAAAAATGTGTTGTGTGTGTGAGGACCAATGCAATCTAAGTATGCTAGGTAAATGCTTATGCTAAATGTAAGTAGATTAATGCCAAATCCCTATAATGACATGAAATGGTAGGGACATGTTGCGATGAAATGGATTCTGTGCGTATTGGTGTGTGAAAATAAATATGGCCAAGTTAAAGAAGATGCAGTGAGCTAACTCTAAAGTGCAAGCAAGTGAATGATGTTAGAAATGCAACCTTAAAAAAATGACATTACAAATGCTACTGTGGTGATGCGCAGGGAATGGGGAAATAGGAACAATTCTTGAGACAAGACCATGCTGCGAAATTGGAAGCCTAAAGCGGACTAATTTTGCTCTTCGTCACTTATTATCTTTTTTTTCAATGTTATGATAGACTAGATAAAAGGACAATGAAATTCTTTTATTAAGCTCAAATGCCCATCCTCCTTCCATTATCCATTAATGGAATATGACATGCTAAAGCAAAATTAAATTAAAATGAAGTACAAGTCTATGTAAGTGCAATGTGATGAAAAACCATTTCTTGGTATCTTCGAGCTTTTATGTATGTCAAGTGTGTAAATTGTAATATGAAATGTTTCTTTTATTTCCAAGGAAATGGGCCATCCCTTCCACTCTAGCCCAACAGCGAGCCCAATGTACCCAAATGCAAGCCCAATGTAAGCCAAATAAGCAAATATCCAATCAAGAATGGTCTTAGCCCAAGTGATTAATCTTCTTTTCTTTTTTCCTTTTTCTTCCAACCAATTGTCATTACCAAAATTATGCAAGTACTATTTATGTCATGTCTTAATAGTGCCATGTTCAATTTGGGTAACTAGGAACTAAATTAGGTTTAAGCTGTATGATTTGAAAGTGCAGAATACTAAATTACTAATGGAAATATGAAATATGCAAATGAGGGAACATGATATGTTAAAAGCAAAATGTAATGTTATGAGAGTATGGATTAATATGCTAAAAAATGAGGTAATGAATTATACTAAATGCAATTGAATTTTGCCCATGCAAAGGTGATTTAAATATGCAACGATTGAAAATATTTTTGGGATTTTAAACTTTGAATGCAATGCTTAAAATGAATATGTTAAAGTGACCATGATAAAATTTTACTAAAATGATCCAAATGCCTCTAAATGATCCTAATGCAAACAGTTTAACTTAATTTAAAGGATATGAGCTAAAAATGGGTGTCTACAGAGTGACTCTTTCTTCACTTTGAAAGTACTTTCGACAAAACTTCTCTGTTATTTCTTCCCATGTATGGATGGATCCGAGAGCCAAAGTGGTGGACCAAGTGTAGGCACGACCAATGAGAGATTTGGAAAACTCTCTAAGACAAAACTCCGGGTTGATGGCGTGAGGACCCGTGGCATCGAAAAACTTGCCGGCATGCTCAACAGTGTTGCCTTTCCTGCCATCATATTGTAGAAAGGTGAGAGCTTCATAGTTTGGTGGGTAAGATCTGTCCACCAATTGCTCCGGGTATGGTGTATCTTTGATGAAGTGGAAGGATGGACATGATGACCTTGCCCTTTCTCTCTCCGACAGGGTAGTGAGGTCGGAGAGAGTTGCATAGCCTTGAGGAGGCTCGTTTTATTGTTGCATCTTGGTGGTGTTCCTTGGTAGAATATCATCACCACCTGGCGGAGTAGGATGTCTGCTGCCATCTTGGGATTGGCCTCCGTTGACGGTGTGATGCCTTCTTTCTCTGATGGCCTTGAGTAGCTCAAGTTGGCTTTAATAGATTCCTTGTGCCAATTCCACCATAATCTCGGCAGGATTTGACTGCTCTGCCTGCTCTGGTGCAGTTGAATTGTCTTGCTGTTGATTTGAGGATTTTTCATGTTCCTTAAAACTATCGTTTGAATCTGCGGTAGGATTGTGACTATTCTGCCGTGTAGGTCGTGGCCTCACCATCTTCTTTGATTATCAACCTCTTGTTGGCTCCCAGTGGAGTCGCCAGAAAATGTGGGAGCCTTTTTGTGCGAAAGGTAGGCCTGGCCCAATGATCGAGACAAAAATAACCCTATTTTTATGATCATTTTCTTATGCTTTTTAGTATTTTTATGTGTGATTTAACCTTATTTTATAAGTATTTGTGTTTTTAGGTCTTCAAGAGAAGAAAAGTGGAAACTTGTTGTTTTTCACTAATTTTGGAGCTAAATTGATGACTTTTTGCACAAATATGGACTTAGCAATTTGGAGTGAAGATTTGGAGATTCGAAGTTCGTGATTGAAGATTTATTGAAGATAATTTGAAGAATTGAAGACCATTGAAGAATTATTTCAAGAAGCAAGAATTGAGGATTGAGTTTAAATCGTGAAGGATTGAAGATAAAGCTATGTAGAAGACCCTGAAGCCCGAAAGCCTTGCAATTTTGGATATTTTATATGGGAAAATACCCAGTCCATATAAACCCAAAATTGGAGTTAAAATCGCAATTTGTGCCGCACAAGCCCAAGGAAATATCCAATTCCCGCATATTCCCGCATACTAGTCCTAGTTGGATTAGGATTCAGTGCAGTCTCGGTAAAACGACCATAACTTTCTACTCAGACCTCTAAATTAGGCCCGTGAGTAGGCATTGGAAAGCCCAGTTCTGCCATCTTCAAGCCCAAAATTGCTGTCGAAGTTACTGTGCGATTCCAGAATTTTCCAGGATCTTATTTTCACTTGCATTTCGGTTTCAGGAAGACTTTTAAGCCAACTTGGAGATCAAGTCAGCCTCTAAAACGTCCTAGAGTCCTATCCTAAGTATAATTGGAGTCTTTAGGTTATTTTCCACTATAAATACCCACCTTATGTAACCCTAGAAAACAATCTCTCATAATTCTATTCTTCTACCTTTTTTAGTTTTGCTTTTTCTCTAGTTTTAGGTCTAGGGTGTCGCACCCTCTCTTTGCATAGAGAGGTGCGGCAACTCTAGGAATTGCAAGGGAAGATTTCTCCTTCAAGTTTTGTAAGTTTTCTCAAGTCTCTCATGGATTTTTCCAAATCCATGAGTAACTAAATTCTTAATACTTCTTGTCCTTCGGTGATTTTAATCAATTAATCATGGTGAGATTTGTGTGCTTATAGTTTGATATTTGTTCTTGATTGATAGTTTGTTAATCTCTGTTTTATTTTATGATCTTGATAATTGTTGATTTAGAACGGCCGCTATTGATATGATTTGATAGATCTATAGTTAAATCAAGTTGCGAATTAACACCTCAAGTTTGATTGTGTGGTAACAAATTGGAGACAGTCTAACCAACGTCCAATGAGATTAGTTTACCTTGTTGATGTTGTTTAATGGCAATGAGTTTGGTTTTAGTTGTTATCCATGTGTGAAAAATAATTGTTCTTAATGCTTTGTTCCTTGGTAATTTTTAAGTCTCAAAAGGGAAATCAATTGCTAAGAGAATAATAGGTATAATTTAAGCCTCAAAAGGGAAATCTTATCTAATATACATGTTAGGGTTCGCCCTAGACCAATTATTGATCAAGAATAAAATATTAAATTCATTTTTTAAATCAATGATCTATAGTTAATTTGATTGATTTCTACCATTGGAGAAGAAGTATGCTTTTTATTATTGTTTTCTTTAATTGCCATAGTTTAGATTTAATTTACTTTGCTTTATTTTAATTGTTTTCCTTTATAATTGCGTTTCTTTATAATTGTTCTATTTAATCCCCTGTTTTTGAGTGATTCTAGAGAAGATTTAATCTTTGAATAAGTCTATTCCCCTTCTCTGTGGGATTCGACCCCTACTTGCCCTATCTACTTAGTTAGGTTTTTGTGGGGATTATTTTTATGATTGCCGACGACTGATCACCCAGCTCAAGGTGTGGATCCTAGCCGGCCCCAACTTCCTTAGAAGAAGAAGTGGGTTTCTGAAGATGGTGGCAAGTAGGAATGAGAAAATCCCGCGGTAATTGGATGAGACTTTCAGCAGGGAAAATAACTCTTGTCCCCGAGGAACTGAGGAGGATGAAAAGATGGGAAAATAACTCTGTAATGAAATTCCTAGAAATCCTGTTGTAGCTGAATGAGACTTCCTGCGGCGGATTGCCCAATGATGAAATAGATGGGGAAATAACACTTATCCTGTGGTAATTTCTAGAAAAATAACTCTCTTCTCAATGTCGACAAGAGGAATTGAGAAAGACAAAAAAATATAGAAAAATAGCTTTGTAATTAAAATACCCACCATAAATGAATCAAGACTTTTATTGCTTTCTCAAATTTGTGGTAAACAACATGGGAGGTGTGATTGGAAGAAAAAAAGAGGAATCTAGTGTGAGAAAGGAGAAATCAAAATGATACAGAGCTTTTTGAAGATGAAAATGGAGAACCCAAAATGGTAGCGACTTGGGGAGATCTTGCTTTGGGTTACTCTCTGTTGTGATTTAGAGTAGATCTTGTGCTAGAACTTGTTTTTGTAGAGCTTCGCTCTCTCCTTTTGTGTTGTTGTAAAAAGATGAAGAATGGTTCTTCACTCTCTTCTTTTGTGTTGTTGGAGAAAGAAAAGTGAAAGAGAACGCCAACATTGAGCTCCAACAAAAAGAGTAGAATGTCTGTGTGAGAAGCGAGAGTATGTCCCCTCATTTGTTGTGTTGTTGTTCTTCATCAAAACTGGAAACACCATTTTATAGCCATTGTTGTGTCTGGTTCATGTCTTTGCCCGTGGGTCCTTCCATGATTCTTACTGCTGGAATCAACCCAGAGGAACCAGCATCTTTGATAACATCATCCATGATTCTTGTTGCAGGGAATCGATTCCATTTGCAAAGGCATCTTTGATCTTGGCAAAGAATATTTTCCTCTTTGAGAATGTGAACAATGGCTTTTTCCAGTCTTTTGAATTCATCTTTCTTTTAATGATCAAGAGTCGCTTTCTCTTTGAAGGAGACATTGGGATTCCCTTTCAAAGTCAATTTGCTCTGTTTTGATTCTCCTTTTTGTTACCCGATTGCCATTTTTGGGTGTTAGGAACAGCTTCCAAGCATGACTGTTCCTGCCAAAAATGGCATTTGAGCAGATTCCTCTCCCATATGCCGCCAAGCCACGCTTCCATGTGTTTTCCCGTCATGGGCTTGGTCCACGTTTGTGTGTTGTGTCCTGTGATTATGATTAATTAGCACTAATCTTCTGCCATAAGTAGATAAATGTAGGGAAATTTGAATTGAGTAAAATACTTTCCTAAAGATGCTTTCCACAGTAGAGAGCTCTGTCACATCACCAGCAGGAGACTGGGATTTTGTACTCTTTTTCTTTATGTTGTTTGGATAGTTGGTGAGGTGGTAAGGCCCCAATATTTTATGGACATACTTTTGGGCCTGAAGAAGACAATGAAATAGTAAGGTCCAATGTGTTACATGTGCTATGGGCCATTGCTATGTAGAAATAAATAATAGGATGGCAAGGTCCAATGTGTTACATGTGCTATGGACCTTTGCCATGTAGAGGAGGTGACCTACGTGTTATATGTGCTTTGGGTTTTATCACCTTTGAGAGATTGCCCTTGTGTTACATGTGCTTAGGGATTTTTTATGTTTGAGAGAGAGATTGCCCTTGTGTTATATGTGTTTAGGGACTTTGGTTACTGGGTAAAAGAAATGGGCCTTTGATATTTGGGTGAGAAGTAGCCCATGTGTTTAATGTGTTTTGGGCTATTGAGAGAGAGAATTGGTCCCAATTTTGTGAGTGTTTGGGAGGAGATTTGTATAAACTTGGGCCTTCCCAATTTTGACCCTAAATAATGTGTGGGTGTGCTTTGGGCTCGGGGTATCCCCATTTTGGCCCCTAACAACTTTCACATGTATTTCTTTTTAAAATTAAATATGTAGATAAGTAAAGGGTGAGGCTACAAGTACTAAAGATGTGCACTAAAGAATAGCACTTTGTACAAATACAAGGGATACTTAGTTGTTTGGATACAATAATATGTTTTTCATGTATTTGGAGACATGCAAATTTAAGCTAAAAAGTGTTAGTATTATTCTTTAGTGCACATCTTTAGTACTTGTAGCTTTTCCCATAAGTAAATGGTTGGTAGTTTTTTCTTTGAAAAGTTAGTGATAGTTTCTTCTAGATTTAAGTTTAGGGGTGGTTTTCTTTTTAAATGGGTTGGTTTTTAAAAAAAAAATCACAAAATACATTTGTATCCTTTAATTGGTGATTTTCTTTCAAATTGATAGTTTAATTTTGGTATTTAAGTATTTTGTTATCTGAGTTTGTCTCTGAATTAACTCCTGAATTAACTCCTGAGACCAACTCGGAGGCTCAGTATAGATTTAGATATTCAAAATTTACTTTCCCAGTTCATAACGGCCACGACTCCAACTTCCCTAGAACCGAATTGGTTAATTTCAAAAAGCTCTATCCTTTCTCTGAGAAATGGCTAAGCGAGGTGATTAACTCCTCATTCTCTACTAAATTCAATAACTGATTTTCCTTAGGAAAAAATCTTCAAGAAGTATAATAATCTCTTACAAAAACAATCCTCAAGAAGTAACTTCTTCTGTAAGAGAAAATGGAAGCTCCTACTCTTGTTCCTCTAGCCATAGATTCTCCAATATTCTATGAATTTCCACGTTTTAGACTTCACATTATGACCAATTTCCTTCCTTGTATTGATGGAATTAGTACATCAAGCCCTGCCTCTGCCAACGCCAACTCTCTATCGGATTGGCTTCCCTTACCACATGATAAAGAAATTCTCATGCATACTCCAGGATTAGCAATCATCGAGATGTTCAGTGATGATACAAATTAAGATCTCTCCAATGGTATGACAAAGTTTACCCTCATTGATCCTTGTTTTGGAATAAGCTCTCTTGTTGAACTTTCGCATTGAATGCCTAGTCTTGATCATCATGTCTTAGCATCCTTGCCTCTATTTTGGTCACCTCATTATATTCCCTCATTCTTTTCGTTCATTCAAACGCCAGTTTTCCTTTAAGGTCCTTTTAGCATGCATATGGCAGACAAACAGTACTATCCAAAGTTTATCTGATCTGCTAATACAAAGATTTCCAATGCTCATCCTGAATATATATATATACTTCATTTGTCAATGCTTGGACATCATATTAAATTTGAGTCCCAGAAACTTGATTGGCAAGCAAAGACAACCTCCACTCCACATTTATTCTGATCTGTCACTTATTTACCTGATCACCTTTGTTTGAGGCTTGAGGCAATTTAGAATGCAGCAAACGGATTAATCGAGTTCCTAGCTTCTTTACTGCAAATTCTGAGTTCTCACCAATTGAAGGCATAAGAGCCATCAATCAATGCAGCAATGATTCCTTCTATCAGGAAATCATTCTTAATTTCCAACAAGTTTTCCTCAACTGCTACTTCTGTATATATCGCATAAATCACTAGAACATGGAAAAACTAGGATTGTAACTCTTATTTTAAGATTCACAGCCAGTGTTGAATATAAATTACAGGAACTAATTAATATGCTTTGCCATTGATTTCTGCATTTTTAAACTGTTTTCCATGATAGCAAGAGCCGATCGAGAGGCACAAACTGTTTAATAAAATTAATGTTATGCTGAATGTTGCTTTCATGTATATATGAAATAGGAAAACAAACAATTCACTTACAAATCTTACTTTGATGAATATATTCTGCATGGATGTTGCATCAATGAAAAATGGCTGAGCTACATAAAACACCACAAAATGTTGTTTCAACAGTAAGCTAACGGTAACAATATTTGTTTTAATTCATAATATTGTCATTGAAACGAGAAGAATGGTGAATACAACATTAATTGTTCTTCTTTTGGCATTGACAATTCCTTAGGAAAAGAGGCAAGAATTATTCATTTTCTAATATTGAGAAGCACCCACATTCTTGTCATTTATTAAGATGCATTTAACAAATGCAGCTGGGTCTAAGTTCGGAGCTTAATTTGCGCAAAAGATAGATCAGTTGGATTGCCGTCTGAGAGAATGGATTGTCGGACATTCGAAGAGCAGGGGTGTCAACAGTTGGGGAGCAAGCAGTGAATGTGTTGTATGCTTATGGGAATCCGGTAGATTCAAAGACAGTCGAAGCACTTCGCAAAGAAACCGGACATACAATTAATGCAATGCTTGATGTAAACAAGGATCCAGCCAGTGCCAAAGCACCTGAAGCTGAGGCTAGTGGATGGGCCAAAACAAGCTTCTTCTTTTGAGACTTGCTTGAAAAGTTCTTGGCTTGAGGGAAAAGAAAAAGAAAATATGTCCATAAATGGCTGTAACAGAAACTTGGAACTGTATAGAATAATGCAAGCTTTTTGGCATACCAACAATGGGAAAGACTTGGTATCCCTGCTTTGTTTAAAAATAACTTCTTGCAAATTGTGAAGCTTAGACCCCAAGAAAGTGCTTCTTTGCCTTTTCTTTTTTCTCATTTTACTTCTTTTTGCAGCTTAATGTTTCCTATATGAGTATATGACGCATCAATGAAATTTGACTTGGTATGCTTCCTTAGTTTCAATTCATGGCTGTATTTCTTGTTCAAGCAAACATTTGACCTGGAATATTTCAATGACGGATTACAAGATTTTGCAAGTCACAAGGAACAAATAATAATTAGAGAAAAGCTTACTTGCAATTGAATTTATTCTTTACTATTATTCTTCTCACAATCTTTATTTAAACAAAAAAAATGAAAACATGTGGGGAGAAATGTACCTATAAGTGGCTTATTGGTCATCCACTTGTTTTATTATTTTTTTTTTTTTATTGTGTGTTGAATCAATCCAGAAATAAGTCTATCAGTTCATAAATGAAAAAATGTTATTAAAGCGATTGCGTTTGAATGGGAAAGAAATTAATAATGAAATTTGTAAGTAATATTTTATCAAAACCAATGTTCTATTAATATTAAGTTGGGTGGAAGGTGTTCAATACCTTTAAATCAACATGTCCAATTCGAGTCTTGTTAATGGAAAAAATAGACAATAAGAAAACTTTTCCCAATTGAAATCCAATGTTGTCGACTCCATATAAATCATGACCTCAATGCAACTGTAATGATCAAATTCCTTGGGCGTTTGGTTAGGATCATCACTAGTGATCTAAGATCACCAGTGATGCAAAATCACCGGTGATCAAAGATTACATGGGTTTATGGTGGTAATCCAGATCACCCTTAGAGGAGTGATCAGGGGTAATCCGGATTACCACACCAAACCAAAAAATGTAACCAAATGGGGTGATCTGAGATCACCTGCAAGATCACCACAGGTGATCAAAGATCACCCCCAACCAAACGCCCCCTAAATATATACAAAATGATGGTTCATATAAAAAGAAGTTGTCAAAATAACATTTTGTTAAATGCGCACAGATCACTGACTATCATATTAACAAAAAATAAATATTTATGAAGTCATTATTTATTAGACCTCATGGGATGTATGAGTAATTATATAAGTCGAAAATACACTATTACTCATCCCTAAATGGGATCTTTCAACCATGTTTACAAAAATACTCCATATAACTAGATACAAAAGAAACGATAAAATAATTGAAGATAATCTCAATCTATGTATGTGATCATGTCTGAAATTTAGGCCAAAAACAAAATCATGCCTGGAATTAACGTCACGGCGATTAAAAAAAGTTAGGATGATAATTAATTGAATTGAAAATTGGAAAGAGACCTGGTAAAAAAATAATGGAATGCTCCTAGCATATATATATATATATATATATATATATATATATATATATATTTAATTGATTAAATTCGACATGTCATTTCAAGTTTATCATTAGTGGGCTGTTTTTATCAATCACAACAAAGTTTTCCAATCTGTTCCCACAATGATCACATTCAACTAATTAAAAACAACATCTTGTGTTCATATAATATATAAAAATCTATCACTTGATAATTAAATCTGTTTGCTTTGATTTGATGATCAATTAATCAGGCTATATATCTTTGAGCTAAGATTGAGTTTCTTTTTTTTTTTTAAATTCTAAGATTCAGTTTGTTGAATAAAATAAGAACAAATATTCAAAAAGCAAATATATACAATGACAGAGATAGAGGGGGCGGGATGGGGCTACAGCCCCCCAAAGTTTTCAAATATCTTATATGCCTATGTAATGTACTATTGTGCAAGATAATTGAAGTTTCATTTCGCCCCCTCAATAATGAAATGGAAATTTTTTTATGAAATGAAAAATTTGGTACACGACTAATGTTACATATCAAACTAAAAAAAATAAAATAAAAAAAATAAACTAATGTTACATATGATTTCGGATCATTTATACTTAAATGATGACTATAATATTTTTAACAATATTAAAAATCATTTTTAAGCACATCTACATCCAAAATTAGTTTATACTTTTAAGTGGTTAAATTCAATCAATTTACAAGTAAACAAGAATATTGAGAAAAGACCTTTGCTTTTGAGCTCCTACCACCATGAGCTTAATTACATTATAACATTACATTTTTTTTAGCAAAAAGTTTAGGTGAGGAGAGTTTGTCTCATTACAAAACAGAGCATGCCACATGCCACAGGCCACAAAGAGGGTTTACAATGATATTTACAGGTCACCCACCAACGAGGATCGTTGGCACGACTCGAACCCCAAATCTTATAAACAAAGATTCAAAACCTTACCATCTCAACCAACCTCAATTGGCTAACACTACAACTTTGGAAAGATCCTTTTAAACTATGGATGTTTTTATTGAGAAATTAACTAGTAGAAGTAACGTAAGGTGATGAATCTTTAGTAAATTTTAGTTATATTAATATTGAAAAGAATATTATAAAAAGTATAAACTTTTATTTATATATATATATATATATATTAGTTTTAACTTTCACGTGCGTTGTACATTACGGAACATGTTTAAAGTAAAAAGTTATTAAAATAATTGAAATTAATTATAATTCAAAACATCCAATTATTTTAATCTAATATAATTAAATTGCTAGAAAAAAAACATAATTTTTTAGAGAATACAATATTCAAATCTCATTACAATCAAATAATTTCTATATGTTGTTATAAAAAAAATCTTTATATGCCCTAAACATCCATTGAGAAATGACCAAATAAACAACTATAATAAACATAACAAAGCCAACAAAAACCACACGTATTGAATACGATGGGACTTGACCTTGAGACCTCACGATTCAGAGAGCATGCACTTTACCATTGAACCAAATGTTTAGATGTAAAAAAAAACATAATTAAACTGAAGTAACTTTTAAATTAAATATTAAATATATATCAATTTAAATATAAGTCAAAACATCCAATTATTGAAACATAACCGCGTCTACGAATGTAGATTTTCTTTATATACAACATTTTTTTATATGTTTCATTTTGCTTCTTTGTATTTTCTAATTTGACCAAAATTTTCGTCAAAGACATTGCATTTCCCCGAGAGAGTGCGACATATAGCTATGCATGGGAGAAAACCTGTTGTGGCAGATATACTCCAATATTAGGAATTGTTTGTCCTTGAGTTTTGTTGATGGTCATAGCGAAACAAAAACGGATGGGGAATTGTTTCCTCTTGAAATGGAATGGATATCTTTCATTTTCTGCTGGTGAAAGCATAATTTTTAGAGGAATAACTTGTTTTCCAGCATATTGGCCAATTGCAATCTTTACTTGTATTACGTTATGGTCAAAGTGTTTGCAGACCATTCTTGTTCCATTGCACAAACCATTAGATGTATCCAAATTCCTTAAAAGTATAATTGGACAATTCTTCTTCAACACCAATCTATGCGTTGGCAAACCATTCGGTGTTAGAATATTGAAGAATTCCTCTTGATAATGTTGTTCGAGTCATCTACTGCTTCATCAAAATTGTTGTACGTATTACTCTCACCAAGGAATATTTCTATCATCTACTCATTCAGTTTATCTACATCCTCATTTCTTGTTGCCAAGATCGCACGATTGGTCATGTACTCTGCCGAAATTGAATTATGCTTCAAATCTGGGAAAAGTGCATTGATCAAGTCTTTTTCAGACTTTTCATCATTTTCGTACTTTATAACCATCAGATCTAGTAAAAGTATCAAATTATCATCTTTCGTTGGTTCTTCTCCATCACCATTTTGAAGGAGGAGTTTTCCAAACTCTTGGTCTCTTCTTGCTCTCATGTTCTTTTTCAATCTTAGTATCTCCATTTTTTATCCAAGGATATGATCTGACCAAACTTTGATTGACGGTTTGTTCTTTTGTTGCTCGAGGTACAACTAGGAGCAATTGTATGAAATCTTCTCCAAAAACAACAACCTTTCCTCCGAATGGTTCTTTGTTACTCATCTGTCCACATATTCAATTGCAACATTTCTCGCCATTGGCGTTTCATCCCATATGATTAGTCTTGCTCTTCTTAATAGTTCAACTTTGGTACTCTGTTTAGAAGTCCTACATATACTCATTTCTGTCGGACTCAATGGAATGTCAAATCTCGAGTGTGTTGTTCTTCCTCCTGACATAATCGTTGCCGCTACTTCGGATGTTACTGTAGCTAACACAATCAGACCTCTTGACCTATGATGATATTTGAAGTTATATTAATCAGATAAACATATATATTTCGTATATAAAAAAAATGTGATATTGATATGATTGATTATATGTTTAAAGGATATGTGATTATTACGTTAAATTATCCAATATTGCATGATATAGAAATGTTTTGTCTATTCCTCCTGGCCCGTCCACACAAAAAAATACTCTTTTTTTATTCAACTCGATCTAAGATAATGTGCAATGTAATCTTTTGGTCTTCATTTAACTTATTCTAGATCTTCCCGTGGAGTTTCAATGCTTAATTCATTTGCAATTTCCATATGTGTTGAATTCCTGATGTGCAAATTTTGAGAATCTATCTCTCGCAAATCAAACTTCTTGATGCTTTTTCACATGCTTTCAAGATAATATGCAATGCTCTATAATGTGCAAGCAATTTATGTCTGGTTTTTTCTCATGCTTTCAGGATAATTAATAAGCAATGCTTTGTAATAAAGTAGCGAATAGCCTTCTTAGTTCATTAGGCATTTGAAACGCTACTCCTTTCATCATGCACTCCGATATACTCTGAATTATTTGAAAATTTATTTATTTTTGTGAGTAATTGGACTGTTAACGCAGTAATATAATCTATGTTAAGTCGAATTTTCCGTTTCTGAATAGATTATTATCCGTCAATTGGCAATTGATTTAAGCAAGCATGACCTGAGCAATTTTTAATGTAGTTGACGCAAGAAAAATTCCTCAAAGTCATTATGGAAGACCAAATTAGTTCTATATAGATATAGATAGATATAGATAAATTTCTAAATTAATAAGAAAATGAAACATTGATAAGACATAATTTGTTCTATATTTTTTATGCGGTTTTGTCTTATTTTGGTAGTCGTATGTGTCGTTTTACCCCTATATTTCTCATATTTGCTATTTTAGGCTCATTTGGAGCTATATTTTAGGAAGATGAAGATTTAGAGCCATTTTGGATCAATTTGGAGAAATTATTGATGTTGTCTCATTTCGCCCCATTATAGGCCCGTTTTAGCGCATGGAGCCCAACTTGCCAAGTGAGATGTCTTGAAGCCTAAATTTGATATTCTTAGACCCAATTTATTAATATATAAGCCGAAAGAAGGAGTTCAAGTCCAATCATAATTATGATGCAGTAATGATTCAACCCTAATGCAGCATTGTTAAATCCTATTCAAATGAGGACTTTACAAGAGCAGCTCTTGAAGAAAATTCATAGCTTTTGATTCAGAGCTCAGAAATATGCAAATGAGGTACCGTTGGAAAAAGGATTCTAAGATCTACAACTTTTATGTTTATCTTGAGACCTAATTCTGCCTTTCCGGTGGACGATTTTGCTCTTGAAATTTCTGAACAGAATTGATCTTATTCTAAACCAACTTGAAAAATGTTTTATTTGACAAATTACCTTGAATTGAATCAGTTTTGGAACATTTTTACCTAAAATCAACCAAATTAAAAGAGTTGTATCCCAAATTAATCCTATATTGAAATGTTTTGCTCTGAATTAAACAATTAGCGAAGGGCTAATTATTTAGATAAAAGAAAATTGTATAACATCATATAAGACTTTCGCCCCCAAACCACATTTCTAGTTCCGTCCTTGAATATAAATATATATATATATATAATAATTAATAATGATAATTTATTCCTCCCGTGAGTAGAAAAACTAAATGTGAACTGTGACTTTTTCTTTTCTTTACTTGATTGATAAATTAGTAGTCGATTAAGGTTTTTGCACAATATTTAGAAAACTATCAAATCTCTTGAAATCTAGAAGAAAACAAAATACCTTGACTAAATTTTTTGCCGGGTAGATAAAAAATGTAATGAAATTTTATTATTTGACTTTAAAAAAATTACGAACCCAGATATTGGATAATCAGATCGGTCACCAACTAATCTAAAGTTGCACTCGAGTTGTTAGCCCAATTGGGAGGTGCACGGTGCATGTACCGTGAGCTCCTGGGTTCAAGTCTCACGGAATGTGAGTTTAGTTTGTAATTTGTTTATTTATGTATTTGGTAGGTAGATGATTTATTTATGATAGTTTTTTAGTTTGAGTTGATTTCTCATATAGATATTTGGACATATAGAGATTTATTCTAATTGTAATGAGACTTCACATGTACTCACTAAAAAAAAGTTAAAAAAAAAAAGAAAGTTAAGCCATGTTGGCCCCAATTGGTAGGAACTCTCTAGCAAGTTTTCATTTTACAAAACTCAAATCCAAGTCTTTCTTATAAGGAATTGAGCCATCCAACCAATAGTCATGGTAACATATAATAATTTTTTTGCAAATAAAACAATAAGATTGCATAAAACTTAATTCAAAGTACAAATAGCAGAAATTTGAGAGGAAATAAACATACATAACATATTACTAGAGATGTCAAAAGAAAGAAAAGAATTAAAATTGTCTAAGATATCATGAAACACATATAGTGGTAGCCTTGGAGTACACAACAAAATTTGCAAAGAAATCAGCAGCTTTGTTTCCTTCACGATATATAACATCATCAAGCATTTTCGCAAGCTCCAGAATTTCCTTCTTCAGTATTTCTAACAGGGGAGGGATCGGCTGTTGCCTACATAATAGATTAATGACAGCAAAAAAATCGTATTCAATAATGATGTTGTAAAAGCCCAGATCCTTTGCCATTCTGAGACCGAATTTGATGGCTTGTAGTTCAGCAATGGTATTAGTAGTAATTCCCAGGTAAATAGAATAAGCCTGTAAAAACATTCCTGAAAAATTCCTAAAAACACTACCACATCCAACAGGTCCCGGATTTCCTTTTGAGGCCCCATCACAGTTAAGTTTTATATAAGGAAAAGGAGGAGGAAGCCAAGAAATAAAAAGCAAGTTATCTTTCATAATGCCATTAAATGGTTTAGGTTTTGAAAAAGGTTCGAGAAGATAATACATTCTGTTTAAAACTTCATTGATTGAAATCATGGCATGATTAAAAACAAAATCATTACGTACATTTCATATTTGCCATAGGGGTAACATATAATATACGTACTAATCTAATGATTTTAATATGACTAAAAGATTTCTTATTTTATGGGCGAGCCGTAAAAATTTAATTCAATTTAAGGGTAAGGTACTAATAAATTTAAGGGTAATTATTTGATATACTGGCGGTTTAAATTTTGGACTCCACAAGCGGGTTGTGGAGTTGACATATGTCCATTTTTTTAATTAATTAAGTTTTAAATATTTCAATCTAGTCCCTAAATGACACATATCACCCTTCAGAACCTGCATATGTAGTCTGTTAAACTCCACTGGCGGTGTATTGTATATTTAGCCTAAATTTAAACTAAAGACTCATTGATGGAGCATAAAATTAAAAAAAAAAACAAAAAAAAGATTAATACTGAATTGATATTCCTCTTCTTAAAACCACATATTATTTTGAACCTTTTTTTTTCCCAGCGGCTATTATCTTGGAATAGAGGAACATATATAGGGTAATTATTTGATTTACTGTCTGTGTAAAATTTGGACTCCACAAGCGAGATGAGGAGTTGACTCGTGTCCATTTTCTGAATTAATTAAATTTTAAATATTTCAATTTAGTCCCTATGGGACACATATCACCCTTCTAGACCCGCACACGTGCAGTCTGCTAAACTCCACCACTGATTGAATAATTTTCCATCATATATATCAAATAATAATTAAAAGATATTTAGTACTCCCTCTAATCCAAAATAAGTGACACAATTCAAGTTTTGGTTTATTTCATAATAAGTGATACACTTATAAAACCAATACAATTTGAAATCTTTTTCCATATATACCCCTAATTAATGGGGAGTTAGGGAGAGAGAAGATAAATGTAATTAATAAGAGGTTGTGGTGTTTAGGTCATTTAAAAAAATTTTTACTAATTAAAAGTGAGTTAATTATTATCTTAATATGTGTGATATTCCTAATGTGACACTTATTTTAGATCGGAGGGAGTAGTAGTAAATAGTTACTTTAATGATTAATCACTTAAATATCATTTAAAAGAAAACTAATTATCATGCAAAGCATTGCCCGCGGTGAATAATTCAATTATCATGCAAAGCATAAACGCAACAAACTGCCATTTAGTAACGGTGGGAAAACCGTTAGTAAAAGCCATAAATCTGTTGGTATGGACCTAAAATACCTATACCAACGGCACAAACCCCTATTTCGACGGCAAATTTGGCGTCAGTACAAGCGGCGTTGGTATAAACCATGGCCAACGGTTTTGGGCACCGTCGGAATAGACCTTTGAAGTATACCAACGGGTTTTTCACGCTGGTAATTTACTACCGTTGGTATATCTCCCTTCACCCATGTTTATTGTTCACAGTTATACCAACGCCCATTGCTATATTCCCGTTGGTATATCATATTTTATATCAACGGTTGATTGTCAGTATTAAACTTAAAATTTTCAAAAAAAAGTACCAATAATAAATCCATTTAATTATCATTTGTTACTCGAATTAATGAACAAAATATAAACTAATTTTTTTCACAAAAAATAGGAACTAAATTTCATTAGAACAAAATTGTTCTTAATATTCAATATTGTGTACAATGAATTGAACTAAAGTACTAAACTAAGAAAGAGATACATAATTTGTGAAGTCATATTTACATATGTCAAATAAAAAAAATAATTAGCTATGATTCACCTCTTCAATTTTCTAAGTGCTTGTCTTTGTCTTGGCCTCTTCACAAATAATATATGTGTTCAACCAGCACCGCATGTAGATGTGGATCACCATTTTGGCCTGTGCAAATCACCTAGAACCCAAAATAGATGTACCACAGTCAAACTATTAAATTCAAAAAAGGAGAAAATTGTTTTTATTCACCCTTCTGTTTTTATGTCCTTTAATCCCATATATTACCTTAACCATTAAAGTGTAAGTTTATAATTATAAATAGCCTAATCTTATGCCTCGAAACATAATGCAATGTCACTATATCTCTTAATCACAATCTCAGAGGTGATTTATCTATCAAACAACATATATATCACCACCAATCACAGGATAAGGGGACAAGCTTAACATATATAAATTTAAATAAATAAAGGCAACCAATAGAGGAAACCAGAATACTACCTTATCCATGAGACAACCAACAAAGGCAAGAACTATAGAGATGCTAAAGTCCAGCCAAAGTTCTTCAACACTGACAGCCCCTTGCATTCCCCCTAGTTCTGTTGTGGTAAGCTTCAACATATTTCTGATGCTTAGACCTGCATATCCACAAATAAAATAAATTTATTTTATGCTTTGCTCTATATTTGCACCACATGATGTCACACACAAAAACAAAAACAAAAAATCATGTCTTCCTGAAACTATATACAATCTCTAGGATACAGTTGCAAATTCATAGAAGTAAATGGTAATAGGAGGAAGAGCAATCTTACAGGTTCATATTTGGTAATGGCATAAACCCATCCAAGGTTCATATTTTGTACCTCAAGTCCCTTTGGAGAGCTTCAAAAGTTGATGTGAGTTTAGTCCATTCCAAAGACCAATTTTGATACGAATCTAGTTGTATTAGATTCAAATCTAGCCTTGAATATCTATCAAAGTCGACTTGAACTTCCTCAACTTCTAGATGTGTATGTCGATGACCTTCACAAGGTGATTCCTCTTCTTTCGTCGGCCCAAAGTCTCCAATTAGACCTGCAATTGTTAACTCTAGAACACAAGATTCACAAACAATCAAGCAACACAACTTAATTGCTTGCTAGGACTCTACAAAATTGAAGAACCCTAAGTTTTGCTCAAACTATAACAATGAAGCTAAGATAATCAATTTGGGTGAATAACCTCAAAATCTTTATTGAAAACTTAACTTGTGTTTACAAGAGGGGGTTGGTGCCTTTATATAGGCAAGAGGGGGTGACTAGATCTAGAAAATAAAACCTAATTTTCGTCCAAATATATAGGCTATAGTAAAACTAGTCCAAACCCAACTAGGAAAATGAAATAAAAACATAATTAAACAAGGATTGAACTTAGTCAAATAAGCCCCAACCCAAATAATATCCAAACTTAAAAATAAGCTAATCTAAGATAAAATAAAGCCCACAATGGCCTAAATAACACATTCAAGCCCATTCATCCATCGATTGCAAGCAAAGTGATGAACTTGGAATCAATGGAAATATTCTTGCACAAATCATCTTCAAAGCTCTTCAAATGAACTCCGATGGCCTTTAACTCTTTAAGATGAACTCTAATGAGGCCCAATAATGCTTCATTGAACCTTTTAGCTCTTGCTCTTATCATTGGGTCTAATGGCATCTTCAATGGATCAAATGACATCTTAGACAACTCCGATGAGCTTGAAACCAACTCCGATGAGCTTGAAACTTCTTTGTGCGCATTTCTAGCATCTTCAAGCTTATCCATAGCATCTTCAAGTTTCTCAAAGCCTCCTTGTCGCATGTGCTCATCTTCTCCATGATCTCCATTGAGTTCTTCAAGATCATGATAAGACCTTGGCGCATCAAATTCCCTATGTTAAAATTCAGAAACAGAATTCAAGAATTACTCATTTCATTTTCAATTTAGTCACACAACCATATCCAATTTCAAATATATAATATATATGACATAATATATAAGACTGAAAAGAACCTTGGCAGAAAAGAGTGATCCTACTTTATTCATAACCTGGCAAAAACTAGAATATAAGTTGCTTAACCCAAATCTGTTACAATTTAAAATCCAAATAATTAAAGTTCAATTATTATCTAACTAGTAAATGCATATATGTATGTATTAAGTCAAAGTGCTATAGTTATCATTGAATGATTACCTGATGAGTGAGCTAGTCAACCAAAAGTCTACCACCAAGACCTGCATACACAAACATATAAAACAAGCCAAATCAAGAAATTGTCCAGTCACAATTTCTATAACTACACACAAAATCAATACAATTATACAACTTGTTCAAATCCACATGTAATATTCATTCAATTGTCATAGTGTCCTAAATCTAGAAAAACTCACTTGAGATATGCAAGGAATATAGAGCATTCAAATTACTAAGTCCGGAGAAAGAAATACCATCTTGGCTCTGCAACTCCAAGTACGAGTAATGGCTATCCTCCAAGAATTGAGTGAATAATGCCACAAAGTGATGTTGATGCTAAAGTTTGTACTGCAGTCAAACTTCCATCTGAAACAACAAAAAGGAATCTCTTAAAAATCATGAAAGACATAGCAGAACATGTAAACATGTATAATTTCTAGTTTCTAACAGTATTTCTTTCCAGCTACTCTCCAAAAGATATAAATGGAATTGCTGAAGGAAAGAAGATATATGTTGTTGGGGCAAGGATCCTAAATGGTTAAAACATAAACATATTGATAATAACTTTGCAAAGCATTACTTCAAAAAGAGTGCAGTCTTGGACTTCAGATAGATATTGGTTCGATAATAATATATGACTGGATATTGTATCCATACATGAATAGAGATGATCAATGAAAGTTACAAACCTGATACCTGCTTGGAAACCACCAGTCAAGAGGAATGGTTGAAAGGCTAAAAAACCAACAAGAAAAACACCTAAGATGGTTGCACCAAGGCAAAATACTTGAGTTGGCAACTTGATAAGACAAGCTTATAAGGTCTAGCCATAGGAGAACTACATATCCTATCAGAATTGTGGCAATAACTCTTTGTTAATATAGCGCTTAATTACCCCACCTCTTAAAGCATAATATATGCAATTATCCAAGTTATACTAATAAAGAAGACACAGAAGAGGCAATTAAGAGAACACTCAACAAGAGGAATGATATGTAGCTTTTGAAGAATAGGAAAAAGAAAATTAGATTATGTGTTTATATTTTTTCTGTCCCTACTCTGCATTCTTCCTTGAACAAGAGTTAGATAATTTTGATAATCATCTTCATTTCAAATTCCAGTACTCCTATGAGTCAAAGGGAGTAAGAGACTAATAATTTGAAATACATGGATATAATTATTTTTTGATGCATTTCTTTATTCACGAGGTATAGTTAATCTAAAATGTTGGCTCCATAGTAACTCTACACTTTAACATTTTTTAAGGTCTATATTTCAACATTTTAATCAAATGGAATAGAGACAATACTTCTATTTTCATTAATCAATATTATTAAGGAATCTTAAATCTAGAGTTAAACATAGACAATTCCAAATATTTTTATTCAACGTAAAAATGGTGTCTCATTAAAATCATATATGTAACTTTGAAACATGAAAAGGCTAAACTCTAGAAAGAAACTTGAAAAAAAAAAAAAGCTTCCAAATTAAATGTTAAAACATCAAGAAAAGGGGAAAAGAAGACCTGAACCACGTTTTTTGTTATTTACTTTAAATTTAAAGAAAACTTTCAAATCAAACATCTTCCTTCTTCTTCGTTTACTTTATTTTTTGGATTTTTTGGCAACCCAATTATTATTTGTTAAATTGCAGTATATTCACACCATGAATTTACAAATAAATATCTAGATTAAATTAAAAAATTGAAGAAAATGGAGGGAAAGAAGAGGTACCGGGCAGGAGATTTGGAAAGAAGAGGTACCAACCTTTATGATAAAGACCGAAAGAAAAATAAAAAATCCCTAACCCCAAAACGTAAAACTTGCTTTTTGTCGTAAAAGAGGCATTTTCAATTTTTTTCTTAGAGTCTTTTTTTTATAACATTTATCTTGAAGTCTTGACTCTTGAAGGCAAAATTAAAGAAATTGAAAAAGAAAAATTAAAATAGAACCCGCCCAAAATCAAAATGACAAGGCCCGCCTATTTTTTTGAAGGGGCCTATACCAACAAACAACCCATAAGCTGTTGTAATAGGCATCCTCCATACCAACATATAATATTGACACGCTGGAATACGATTACTCTATACAAACAGGCAAGACAAGCGTGGGTATAAATGCATACTATTATGACGAAAGGTAAATACCGCCAGTATAACCCAGTTTTACCAACTGTTTTTGCCTATTAGTATAGCCAACCGTTGGTATATGGCAATTTGTTTGTAGAATTATTGATAAGTGTTAGTTTTACGTGCTTTTTGGTGTCAAATTGATGTATATTTTGTGTATTATCAAACACGCTTTATGGTTTTATTCGTTACTTCCTCACGTTTATGATTTCATGGCTTGTAGGTTCATTTTGGAGCAATTCGGACTTTACTTGGATGATTTTCGCATGGATTAAACTTTGGATTGGAGTTAGAACTTTAAGATAGCCAAAATCAGAATGAGTCCTGTCCAGATCTTGGCCAACTCTTGTTCAGGACTTGGGTTGTTGAGGAGCACAAAAATACAGGACAAGACCTGGGCAGGAGTTACCCAAGTCCTGTACAGGAGTTGTTGCGGGAAATTTCCAAGAGAAATTGGTTTCTTTTAATTAAAACAAGGGAAAAGATGGGCCGATTTGGGGGATATATAAATAGGTTATTTGAGAGTTATTCAGAGTTTTTACATCTCTTTGAATACTAGAAACACTATTTTGCTACTTTGGAGTAAGATTTCAGAGATTAAGCAGGATTTGGAGATCAAACTCTCTTCAGTCTAAGATTTCTTCTTCCTTTGTTATTTTTATTATGGATTCCATATTCAATAATAATTCTTTTATGGTTTTGTTTTTAAATATGTGTAACTAAAAGCCTAATTAGGGTTAGGGATGTAGCCTTTACAATAGTTTAATTATTGAGCATGATTTATTATTTTGATAGTTGAATTTATTCTCTTTGATCTAATTGTTGAATCTATGCCTGATCACCATAGATTTAATCTTAGGGATTTAGTCAAGAACTGAGAGGTGAAGCTAAATCTGAGCACTAGGAGAATTGATCGAGCCAAAAATAACCCTATTTTTATGGCTATTTTATTATGTTTTGGGGTCTATTTATGCTTAAATATATGCTATTTTGTTAATATTTGTGATTTGAGTCTTTATGAGATGTGAAATTGATAATTTGATAATTTTCACTACTTTTGGAGCTATTTTGATGACTTTTTACACAAATATGAGCAAAGTAATTTTGAGTATAGATTTGGAGATTCGAAGTTCGTGTTTGAAGATTTATTGAAGACAATTTGAAGATTTGAAGACCATTGAAGAATTATTTCCAAGAAGCAAGAATTGAAGAATGGAGTTTTAATTGCGAAGGATTGAAGACAAGCCATGAAGGAGCCTGAAAGCTAAGGAATTTTGGATATTTAATATGGGAAAATACTCAACCCATATAATTATTAATTGGAATTAAAATCCCAATTAATGACTCCTATATTCAAGGAAATATCCAAAATCCCGTAGATTCCCGATTCTAGTCCTAAAAGGATTAGGATTCAGGCGCAGTTTTGGTAGAAAAATCATAACTTTCTGCTCAGACCTCCGTTTGAAGCCCATGATACTCGTTGGAAAGCTAACTCCGAGATCTACAACTTTCCTTTGAAGTCCAAGACCCAGTTCTGCCGTTTTCAAGTCCAAAAATGCCGTCGAAGTCCCTGCACGAATTCAGCAAAATTTCAGGATCCTATTTTAACTTGGATTCTACTCTAGGATGACTTTTAATCTAACTTGGAGTCTAAGTTAGACCCAAAACCGACTTAGACCCCTTTCCAAGTTAGGATTGGAATTCCTAGGGTTATTTCCACTATAAATAGACACCTCCTGTAACACAAATCATATACCCACAT